>JABRWK010000783.1:0-18783 GCA_013372445.1 Hypothenemus hampei | reverse complement strand
GCAACACTTATCTAAAACATTTTTGTAGATGAAGATGATGATTTGAATGCAGAAACTTTTATAAGATCGGTATTACGTAAACGTAGACACGATGATGACGAAGACAAGAAATTTGGATGTTCCAAATGTCTGAAAAAATACAAGCACAAACATGTATTGAAAAGGCATATTGAGTTTGAATGCGGAATGGAACCTCAATTTCAGTGCTCAATTTGTGGACATCGGAGCAAACGAAAATACGATATGTCAATGCATATTCGCTCCAGGCATATGCGAGAATAGTGCTTTTGTTTTTATAGGTTTTAAGTTTTTCCTTTTTTGTAGATTATCAATAAATAAGATCTGTTTTTCCGATATTCTCTATATTTTTTTAAGGACGGCTTGGTGAGGCATGTGTTAAACTAACAACTAAAAAAAACTAATCAGGTAAAACTGTGATAGTCGTCATTCATCGCAAGTGCGGGGACATGATTTGAATAAAGCTGAATTAAAAAAAAAATATTTGTAGGCTTTGTCAAACCTTATAGTTGTCCTGGTTGTAATCGAGCCTATACTTTAAAAAGAAATCTAAGAAGTCATCAAAAAGAGGAATGCGGAGTACCACCTTCATTTTTTTGTTTTATATGTGGTAGAGGTTTCAAGAAGAAACACCATTTAACCAGGCACTTACAAACTCACTACCTATGATAGAGAACAAGTATTTTAATTAAATTTCAGCGACTTCATTTATTGTTTAAATAAAATGATTATATGTTCTTGAATTATTTTTATTTCGTTGTTTTTTTAGATAATTATTTAGGCTTTTATATTCGCTTATTTTTCGTATATATTTTTAGTTTTATTTTTGCATCGTGGCTCTTTTTTTTAGTGAGTGAGCTCTTTTTTGTGCTGTTTTTTTTTGTGAGTATGCCTTAAGAAAATTTCCGTATTTAACCCTCGTTGTGTATTTCCTGGATTTTTGTGTTCCAGGCATCGTCTTCTATGCTTCAGATTTCGACGAGTATGGTACTTTGAAAGTGTTCAATCACGAGAAGGTGCGTTACGGCTGTAGAAGATGTAAGAAAACGTATCAACAAAAGAAAACATTGGGCAGACATTTGAGATTCGATTGCGGCCAGAAACCGGCTTTCGTATGTCAGATGTGCTCGAAAGCGTTTAAACATGGCTATATTTTGTTGAAACACATGAGAAACACTCACGATATTTTCATTCAAAAATTGAGGCAACGTCATGTGGTCTCACCACCGGTTCTATCTAAGTCTGGTGATGTTCAAATTATTAAAACTGAACACAAGAATAATTTTCAAGTTGTCAAGAGTCACAAGGATGAAGAAGACAATAGTGACTCTACTGTTGTCAAGGAGGAGTCCGCTTCGAAATCCACATCTACAAGGGTGTTGAATTTCGAACACGGAATTTTTGGCAATGTTGACACGGAACTGAGATATTTTTGAGTTTATTTTTCACTCGAATTTCTTTACATTCCATTTTTCATTTTTCTTTTTTCTTTGTTGGTGTAACATTTATTTATTTATTTATTTGTTTTTTTTTCAGTTATTTTTGTTATGTTTGTTCTAATTTTTACATCCTAGTTATTAAGAGTATTTATGAATCGTATATTTCACACTTTGATCTAGTCATTTAATCAGGACAAATTAGTTATTAGTTATTTTTAGGTTAGGAAACTAAATGTACAAAAAAAAGGGCTTTTTCTCACTCACTTTAATATTCTGTATTTATATTTCGTCACCAAAGGCTTTTGAATAATACAAGGGTTTGCGAATCTCGAAAATTCGTAGTACGAATTTACAGTTTATACTACGATACTACACTTTGTACTGAAAATACTCGAGAGTTGCCTTGAAGAATGATTTTTCTTTTGGATTTAGAAATGGTTGTAACTGTGTTTCGTCTTATATTCAATGTATTTGTGAAGTGCTTTTAGCTTTTAACGATGATGAAAAAGAAAATAAAATGGTTTTTAAACTGGATTCATTTTTAATAAATTTTTTTAACGAATAATCATCCGAGCCAACCTTCATCCTCGTTTAAAATTGAACATAAAAAATACTCTTTGCAGCCTAGGCAACATATTCTTGTGGTTGGTTTTACAAGACCCCAATGGCCTTAAGGAAGAAGCAGTTTTGCAGAAGAAAAATGAAAAACATATAATGTTTTATAATAAAGAAAAAACAATTGCGTTTATATTTTTGCAACATTAACTTATACAATTGTACTAATTAATAGTATTTTTCAGGCTGTAAATGCACTTGCGGTCGAAAATTTATGTCCGAGGAACCATTGAAAATTCACCAGAGATACTGTCCGAAGATTTTGCATATATTTAGATGTTTGGTGCCATCGCAGAGGGCGAAATATCCCCAATTCGTTTAGAACATGCCATAGTAGACTGGTAGTTGTAGTAGTAAGGCTGAATAAATCGATGAAAAAATAAAAATAGAAAAACAAATAAATCGTCTTTATTAAGTCCTAAAGTGTTCTTTATTTATATTTATTTTCTCGCATTGCCGCCTGATTTTTCTTTCGTAGAATGTTTGTTTTTTATTTCTGTGTGTGTGTGTGTTGTTTTTTTTTGAAGCATCTTGTTTTTGATTACAGTAGGTATTTTTACAAGCTTGTGCTAGGTGTGTCCGGAATTTCGGAAAAATATCCAGTTAAAATTTGAAAAAAAATGTTCTAGATCGCGCTACTAGAGTTAAATTGAAAGACTCCACATCAACGATGTTCGCCTGTCCTAAATGCGGCAAAATCTATCATCACAAGAAAACCCTCAGCCGTCATATTAGACAGGAGTGCGGCATCGAACCGGAATTGAAATGTCCCCATTGTCCTTATAGGGCTCGAAGGGCGTATGTTTTAAATAATCATATTAAAGGGCATCAGTATTTGTACAATTCAACTTGGGTCAAACAAGAGCAAAGATCCGAAAAAATTTTCATTGACGATAATAGTGGTAATAACAGCTATTAAACAATTGTACTAACTTTTGTATTTATTTTGTTATTAGATAAGGATGTTAGTTTTTTGTCAAGGTTTTAGTATAACTTTTTCGATTGGTCAAACGGATCTCTCTATTACACAGGTTTTTTCTTTCTTTCTCTTTTTTTTTGTTTGTTTAATTTATAACAAGACTTAATTTCCTAGTCATTTTTTTGCTAGTTAGTTTATTTATTTATTATTTATTTGTAATTTATATCAGACTATCGATTTTTTCAGAATTAAATTGTACATATAAATTTTTTTCCACTTTTTAATCACCTGTGTTGTCTTTAAAAAGGTATATGTATAACTTAAAAATATGTACTATACGTGTGCTTTTGGCTAAAATAAAAATAAAAAAAGTCAATGTACTATTTCTTGTCTATTCTAATAAATAATCATAAAACTTGATAATAATTATATTACACGTTACAAAACACTAATTTGTTCTAGAATCAATGGACGTTCTATTTACCGATCTCGAAAGTGACCCAGTTAATGGGTGGACAATACAGGTAATTTATCCAGGAGAAAGTGACAACAACGATTCAGTATTAGATGAAAAAGACTTAGTCTCAAGTCTGGACAATAACAAATGTTTAACAAACACAGAAACTAATAAAGAAACAACAGATGTGAGTTAAAATTTGTATTAAATATCTTTAGAAAAATTGTTGAATTTTCAGGTAGCAGAGGAAAATGAAGTGGAAAAAATTGAAATTATCCATACTGAAGTGTATACTTGCCCCGATTGTTTAAAAATGTATAACGCCAAGAGGAACCTTCAGAGACACCAGAGGATGGAATGTGGAAAAGACCCAAAATACGAGTGTTCGATGTGTGGATATAAAAATTACCGTAGAAATGAACTGCTGCGACACGTGAAAAAAAAACATGGATTTGGAATGACGACAGTTAAAGGATGCGATTAAATTTTCTTTCTACAGGATGCTTTTGTTAAATAAATTTGTATATGAAGTACGTTTAGAGTTTTCGTCGAATGCATGCTTCCTTGTTGTTGCATCGGCCATTTTCTGATGCAAAAATTGGGTTCTAAAAACATATAATCTTCGTCAAGTTTAAAAATTAACAAAAAAAAAACATTTTTAGGTTACGCAGCCTCTCAGCATAAGGAACTCAATAGGAGACGTTACCCATATGACGATATTTCTGACTTTAAACGAAGACCTCCAGTAGCTCGCCATATTGGTACCCAAAGACTCTCGAATCCGTCAAGTGACCAACAAGACGTTATTCCTAATCAGAATGAATCACGTTTGAAAAAGCAAAGTTCTGGTTTACTAACTGACAGTTTATCTTGTATCTTCACACGAAGAACAGAAACCGCACCTAAAAAATATTATAAAGAAGTTCAGAATACAAATGAAGAATTTTTATTGGACGATTGTCCGGATCCTCCACGAATCTCTCAGCCCACGCCAGATATTCGTACCGAGGACTGGTTCACTGCTAAACAAAGGATTTTGGGCAGTGTAAAGCAAGATGCTCCAAAAAATATTGAGGAACCTATGAAGGTACCTGAACCGCCGCTTATTAATGTGGACCCCCATGGATTCGACATTGAACCGCCAAGACAGGGAAATAAAAATGTCTCTCCATATGTTCCTTCTCATAGTCATGAAAGGGATGAGTATGAGAAGTATAAAAAGAAAAATTTGCTGCAAAAGCACTACGCAGCTAAGAAGAAAAATGAGGAGAATATGGATTACGTCCAAGGATATGAAGAAGATGATATGGAAAAGTACCATATTGAAAAAGAACAAACGTATAATTACGACTATGAACCAAGTTCGGTTTTAAACCTACAACAAAAACAGTATCAATATGGAAGCAATCAAGATCCAGAACCTTCAGATTCAACTGAGTACTATGAGTATCAGGACCCAAATTCATTCAAGACCCCACCTTCCCAACAGAGTAATACAATGTGTCATAAATGCTCTTTCCAAACGACTAATCCGAAAAAGTTGAAGGATCATTTAAAGTTTGTCCATGGCGAGCAGGACTCAAATGGATCAGATGAACTTTTTTCTAGGCGCGAAGCGAAAGCCCAGGACCTGTTCACACGTAGAGGTGAAAGCCCGAAAAAGTTTGTGCGAAGAACCGCTTTGGTTAATATTATATCTAGTGACATATTAGTTCCTGGCCGTAAAGAAATGGAGAACAATGGAAGAGATGTGGGCGGAAGAGAACAGGAAAGCGGTGTTAAAGCTGCTATGGAATATTTTGAAAAAAGTAGTAAGGAACAGGGGAAAAAAGTGTTGTTGCGTCCCTATAAGAGAAATTTAGAGCAAGTGGACCAGGAATGGATATAATTTACTTACTTATTAACGTGCTTAAGTTAGGATGTAGCCGTGCATGTATTTTTAATAAAAATTATGTTCAAGTTGACTTTTAAATGAACTCAGTGTTGAGTTAATCCTTCATAACCATTTTATATTCTTTTAAAATAATCACAATTACTTTGTAGAATACATTTTCTTCGAGTTGAAATCCAAAAGGAAATGGCACAGAAAGAAGGGCATTTTCTCCTGTACCCAATGCGGCCGTAGCTACAATCGCAACGACTCACTTCAGAGACATCAAAAATATGAGTGCGGTACCCAAAGACAATTTCCATGTAGTTTTTGCAGTTGGAAAAGTAAACGAAAGTCACATTTGTATGATCACATAAGAAATAGTCACATGGAATTTGCTGACGATTATTTCAAGGATCTAGGACTGGGAACGAGATCTCTTAATTATAAAGAATGAAAATTATTTTTTTTTTAATAAATTTTATATTTATTCATTTCTGTAAGATTTTTGGGGGCTAGTAGGTTAATGTATAGGGCGCTGCTGATTTGGTTCATAAGGTTATCATTACTTCTAACAAAAAAAAAGTATTTAGCAATTTCATGACTACATATTTCCTTTATTTATTTTTTTTTGTTATTTTTGTTTTTCTAAAAAAGAGCGTATTTTAGCCCAAGATCTGCGAGTTTCGCGCCCGGATTGGCAACAGTGGCCATCAAATTTGATGCTTCCTATGATGCTAATGCGCGAGAATTTAAAGAAAAGCATCTTTCAAAGTGTTGGAGTGTCACCTCCAGCGTCCCTAGATTTGACTTTAACCAGCATAAACAAATCACCCTCTTCCACGAAATCATCACGGTAGGTTGCTGCAACGTTTCTTAATCATAACGTTGAATTTTAATAAATTCATCTGTAGGCAACAACAATCATCAGGCACAGCAGTAGCACAACAGGTGCCGCAACAGGAAAATGGGGGGTTCGTTTGCGGTGATTGCGGCCGAACATATAAATTGAAAAGTTCACTGAGAAACCATCAGAAATGGGAGTGTGGCAAAGAACCACAGTTCCAGTGTCCTTATTGCATATACAAGGCGAAACAAAAAATGCATATGGCTCGACATATGGAGAGGATGCACAGGGAAATTGATTATTCCAGTGTGATTAAACGGGAAATGAAAAACGAGGCGGAAGGTGGTGATTCAAAGTCCTCAGACGATTTGAGAGACTATTCGTTGATTAAGAATGTCACAACCGAAATGAAGTTGGATGAAGAGAATTCGTCTTGTTAATTTTGTTGTTTACAGGGTATTTTAATCAAGGAAAGTTTCTTGATGTTCCACGTGTTTCACTTCTCTGCCGTAACAAATTTGGGATAGACTTTTCTCTGTTTATACAGGTTTTCAGGTATTTTGGAATCGATAAACAATCGGCTTTTGCCATTAATATTTCCACATTTTATATTAATAATAAGATTCATACACAGGGTGTCCTATTAATAATCGGCCATGCTGCAATAGCGTAATGTTAAAACGAAAAAAAAAAAATTAGTGGATTTATCCCAAGTATTTTACATAACTTTATTTCAGTACTAATGATAGATACAGGATGTCCAATATTAAGTTTTACTTTTTATAATTTTCCTTTGAACCATATTGCGCGAGATTTAGCAGAATCACAATTATTTGGGCCACACTGTGCATTTGTTATTGTATTAAACTTGGATTAAATTGAAAATACTATGGTCCAGGCCTTATGATGTTGAAATATGGTCTATTGTTAAGAGGATAGTTTGTATTATATTCTAACTGCCTTTTATACAAGGTGCTTCCTCGAAAAGTGCCTTTCTGGAAAATTCTACCTCATACGCCCTTTCCCAGTGCATTATTTTCCTTCGACTGTTTTCTCAATTCTACACAGGGATCGTAAACCCGCTGCCAGATTTTTTATGGTATAAGTAGAATCCCTTTTTTTAATATCTCTATCTTATAATTATTTTTAATTTAAAATAGTGTGAAAATACAAAAAAATATTTTTTTTGCCAAAACTACCTTTTTAAATGTGATAATTCTATGAAAAGGATATGAAAAAAAAAATAATAAAAAACGTCTCAACATCACAGGATCAAAATTTCTAAAAAGTACGGTGCTAAGATGTTAAATTGTGATCAATTTTTTTTGTTTTATACTAATTATTAAGTGGTTTTCCCGACGATTGATTGGTTTTTTTACCATCTTTATACAATTTTTAGTTACCCATGTATGTTGGATAAATTCCAAATTTTTTGGAAAAAAGACATTTCCTATATAAAATAACTTTTTTAGAAATGTAGGTTATATTAAAAATGCTTGTTCGCGTTATTATATTATCAAAAATGCTTTAGTGCTCAGGTTATTTTCTCGTTTATATAACGAAAAAACCAATTTATAATTACTAATTACAGTCTTAAGAAAAGTGACTCGCTTTATCTGATAGCAATGCTCAAACAAACTTTTTTTGTTTAAATTAGGGTGTATTTTTACTACTTTTAATTATAAAATCATATATTACGATTAAGTTTGAATGCGCTTGAATTAATTTTAAATTTAAGGTGTAGGGTCGTAGACATATCGCAGACTACAATACTCCAACTTTTTGTGATTGATTATATATTTTTTTTTAATAATTGTAATGATAATTTACCACTAATTTCTTCTTTATTTTTTTTATCAAGCTAGTTGGTGTTTAAATAGTTCCTAAAAAACTGAGCAATAGATAAATCGCATTAAGCCGATCAGTAATAGTAGTAATGCCTTTTTGTATAGGATGATTGTTGAATTTTATTGAAAATATTCAAGTGTCTGGTTAAATTAGTTTATTTTAATAAACTTTCTTATTTGATAAAATTTCATTTATTTCCCTTTAACTTTTGTTAATTCAAATTTTATATATTTCCTTTGTCATTAAGGTAAGACCATTTCTCAATGTCAAATATGCCTTTTCACAAATTAATTTTGTTCTTGTATTAATTTCACTAATAATTGCTTTGTTTTTTGCAGATAAATATCGAACAAAAGAGACGAAAACACGAGATTTCAAATGCAATTTTTGCGAGAAAAGCTATTTTCATAGACAAAACCTGGATAGACATAAGAAATATTACTGCAAACATTTTGTTAAAGATCCTTTATCGTTCTAGTATTTNTAGCTGAAATTCCATTTCTAATTAATTTTATTTTAGGCTTTTTATATCTTTTGAGTTTCATCCAGACTATGACATTTTGACGTATCCTTTTTACGTATCCTTTTTACCAGTTTCTTTTTTTAATAAATTTTTATTGAAAAAACAATTGTTAAAGTTTTATTTCAACTAATCAAGTAGCCAAAAAAAAAACATTTTATACATAATATATGTATTAAAAAAATGTATTCGCTTTGCTCTATAGTAGTATCTAACTAACCTTCAACTAGAACAACAAGTACTAAACCAGGTACGTGGTGTTGGGGCCCTACTAGTAAAACAATAACATTTTCTTCTATTTTTCGTATTGTGTTTTAGAGAACGACTTGATGGGCGAGTACATATGTCAAAATGGAGTTTACAGTTGCGTCAGATGTTCGAAACAGTACAAGTTTAAAGGGAATATAAGAAGACACTTAAAATACGAATGTGGAAAAGTGGCAAATTTCTGTTGTCCACTGTGCGATTTTAAATGTAAACGATTCGACTATTTGAAGTTCCATTTGAATTCGAAAAAGCATGCCGATGCTAAACTACAACCCATTTTATTGTAATTTGGAACGATTTGAATGGGTGGGGTGCATATTATTAACAATTTATTTTTTTTATTATTCTTAATTAATGTAGACATTTTTATAACATTCCTGATTTTTATAATACTGAAGGACCATTATTTGTGCCTTAGAAATCTTCCAAAATTCTTTTGTTTTTGACATTCCAATTATATCTATAGGTTTAGGTGTGTTTTAGTATATAGCCTATCCAAAATCACAATAATATTCCGTTACGCTAACGGGATTTTTTTGCAAATTTGACAACTTCCCGCGGGAATTTTAATGATGGTATTCTTTTTTGGATAGGTGTACTACTACTATATTTTTCGGAGAGTTCCGTCCACTCTAGCTAGGTAATATTTTTGGTAAAAGGGTTTTTTTATGTATTATTTAGTTAATAATCTTAGGTTATGGACCAAATTCCATTATGTTAACGATTTTTTATGTTATGAAGTTACAATTTTAGGTTAAGTTCAACGTCGTCCATCGCATAATAGTATTTTCAAAATATTGAAATATCTAGGGTTCTAATGTTCGTATAATCTTATATTGTTTCAGTTCTAATAAATAATAATTTTTCTATTTGTTTTGATTTTTTTCCTAAAATTCTCATTTTCAAAGTTTCCTTGTGTACCTCTTTTCTTTAAGCAATATTTTCTGTTTTATGGTAAAAAAAGAGCTATTTATGCTGGGTACCATTGGCCAAAGTACCATTTCTTGTATTGTGACTATTTAATTTTAGTTACAGGAACATTCGTTTGCTCGCAATGCAAAAAAGTATACAAATGTAGAAGTAGCTTGTTGCGTCATCAGCGAGTAGAATGCGGCAAATCAAAGGATATTTTATGTCATTTGTGCAACAGACGCTTCTATTATAAGCAGGAATTGCAATGTCATATGTACAGCAAACATAAACTTAGTAAATAAATGAATGTTTAAGAAATTTCACTAATAACTTCCTTTATGTCTGTCAATTAAAGAAATATCCTTAAAAAATCTCTTATCATTTTTATTTGATTTCATCAAAATAGAATATAGCCACGGAATAATATCGATGAAGAGAACTGCAGAATATGACAAATCCAAATTTTTTAGCGAAGATTTTCCAGTAATTTCCCATGCCAATCATCACAAATATTTTCCTTTTACTAATTGTTCAAACTTTTTTTAGAGGAATCCTATCACTGTCCGACCTGTAGCCGGTTCTACAAGCATCGGTCTTCGTTATACAATCATACTACTTTTGAATGCGGAAAAGACAAAAGTTTTAAATGTCCCGTAGAAGAGTGTCCATATAAAACGAAGAGAAAAGGCAGCTTAAAACATCATATGATTACGGTGCACCATATTAAGGTGGCTGATGGACGCAGAAAATATAAATATTCCAAAATTTTGTATTGATATTTTGATATTTATAAATGAAATATAACAAAAACAAAACGTTTTACAAATCATTATACACACATACGTTTATTGGAAATGTTCATTTGTAACAGTTATATGTGTACAGATCATTAAAAAATCACGTAGTTCTATAACTAATTGTTATTTTAGGATTAAAAACCAAAGAACCCGTTACTGGAACCATAAGTTCTGAAAGTAACTCGATGGATCCCTTATTCGAAGATATTGAAATCGAAGCTGAAATGTTCAATATTTCGGATATATGCAGCGTAATGGATCAGGAGCAAGATAATTTTGATCCTGATATAGTGTGCCAGATTTGTAATACAGCGTTTCGACATATGTCCTCATTGAGATATCACAGAAAGCATCGAGTGTGTTTGAAACCTAAACGAGGTACCTAAAAGGAGTGTGCATCTTTTCTACTGTTTGATTTCAAAAATTTTTAGAGGAATTGGAACCAAAAATACATCAATGCGAAAAATGTGAAAAAATTTTCGCCACTGGTTCTGGGTACAAATACCATGTACGAAGAAGCGTATGCGAACAAGAGGATGAAAAAGGTAGTTTTTTTCTTGGAAAAATGTCATTATTCGACTGTGCGGTTTTTGTAGAGGAACCCAAGGTACTTCGGTGTCCTATGTGCGAGAAAATATTTGCTACAAATACCGGTTTAAATTATCATTTAAAAAGGAAAGTGTGCGAGCAAGTCGAAGAAGACAAAGGTAAGATTTTGGGTTCCTTTCGGTGCACTTTGAGGAATTTATTAATTTTAGAAGAAGAAATTATTAAATGTGAACATTGCGAAACAGTGTTTAGACATAAGACTTCGTTACATTATCATGTTACCCATAAAGTGTGCTTGAAACCAAAAAAAGGTATAGTATACAGAATGATAGTTTGTAAAAGTCACTAATGGTGTTAACAATTGGTTTTCGTCAGTAAAAGTTCAAGATTAATAACTTTTATTAGAACAAAAAAAAGGTTTCTCTGTGAATCAAAGACTAGATACTGATCAGAAAATCCACTTTTTTATATGGAGTGTTTGTTAAATCAATTAAATGTTTAAAATTATTAATTTTAGAGGATTTCGAACCAAAAACTTTAAAATGCGATCAATGTGATCGAAATTTTTCTACTACTACTGCATTGACTTATCATGTAAAACACCAAGTGTGTGCTCCGAAAGAACCAAAGGAACCTAAAGGTAAAAATGCGCCATTGAAAACGCCAACTGAAAAATTTCCAAATCTAAACATATTTTCTAGTCGAAGAAGAGAAAGAGTGTCATTTATGTAATTCCACTTTTCGACATAATAGCTCATT
This sequence comes from Hypothenemus hampei, assembly GCA_013372445.1. Taxonomy (NCBI): domain Eukaryota; kingdom Metazoa; phylum Arthropoda; class Insecta; order Coleoptera; family Curculionidae; genus Hypothenemus; species Hypothenemus hampei. Next base: position 6,966 of record JABRWK010000783.1, on the reverse strand, counting down.
GAGGTACCATTTGGCTCATAAAGTTTGTTTAAAACCCAAGATAGGTAATTTGGAATTGTCGAATTGTAGTAACGTTTCAAAATTAATAAAAATTGTAGAAAAGACGGAACCTAAAGTAATGCAATGCGAAAAATGCGATAAAATATTCACGAGTAATACTTCACTGGAGTATCATGTGAAACGAAAAGTGTGTGAACAAATTAAACCAAGTGCTCCCGGTGAGAGAGACGATAAAAGACATGAATTTTTTTAGGCTATTCAAGAATTGTTTTCAGGACCACCATTTATTTGTGACATTTGTAGTACGTCATTCGATTTACGTCAAACGTGGTATGCCCACGTACAAAGGCAGGCCTGTAGAAAGTATCCGGAGAAATATATGCCAGATACGGAAGTTGATGTTAAAATTGAGCCCGAATAAAAAAAAAACGAAACGGATAGTTGTCGTTTTGTAGTTTTTCCTATTATCAACGACGCCATATTAGATATCTAGGATACGTTATTTATGTCGACGTTGCCATATTGTATTTAGTGATATTGGTACATACATATATATTATCTTCTTTAAGTTTTCTTTTTGTAGAATTTAGGGTTATCGTAGAGAAAAATAATAAAAATAAAATAAAATGTCTATAAATGCAATTTATTAAAAAAACGAATCTCTTGTATATAATTAATTATCCAAATTAATGATTTTTTTGTAATGTATAGTACTGTATATAAAATTATGAAATTTTAGGTTTGTATTATGGAATTAAACAGGAGGAGGAATACATACAAAGGTTATTCGTTCCAGGCCTAATGTTTAAATGTCATTTGTGTACATATATAGCTAGAAAAAGTACGAATTTGAAGAAACATCTAAAACACTTTCACAAATTAAGTTATTACGTGAAAGATGGAGTGTATTTAAACTTGTAATGTTGCCATGAGATTTGTTTTTTTTTTTAATTTTTATTCCTTATATGACTTGAAACATATAGAGTTAAAATTGTTAATTTACATTTTAATAAATTTTTTACAAAAAATAAAAGTTTACATATTTTTCATTAGGTTAGTTTGTTTTTTTTTTCTTTTGCACGGTATGTAGTTGTTTGTTTCTCATATTCTTTCATCTGTTTTAATTTACGATTCTTGAATCATTTTTAGATCGTCGTTCGACGTATCGTACCACGTCTTTAGATGAATCTTTATTATCGATTTGCCATCAATGTAACAAAGTATACAAGCACAGGCACACGTTAACTCGTCATTTAAGATATGAATGCAACAAGAAACCTGCTTTCAGTTGCATTTACTGTAACTATGCAGCGAGACGTAAATACATTCTACTCGAACATGTTCGTTCCAGCCATAGAGATGATTATCATAATTTTTCTCAAAATATTTATAAATTTTTGTATCCTGACGCTGAACCGAACAGACATTAAAACAAAGGATAAACATTTTTTTTTTGGAAAAATCCTTTTAGCTGGAAACAGTGGATTTTTCAAGTTACAAAGCTTTCAAGTCTAGTCTAAGGAGTGTATTGGTTACCATTTAGAGTTTATGTGTTCTATTTTGATGAATGATCGTTTATTGCTCGGTAGAAAAAGTTTTAGATAGGAGCGCAACATCAGAAAAATTGTCCACATAAATGTTCAATATGACGATTATAGGGACCCTCGGTTAAGGCTCTAGTTATAATTTTATTAATCGAATGATTTATTATTTCAAGGCTCACAATTAAGATCGATTTTTCGTAAAAATGACATTTGATTATTTTCATAGAAAAAATTGTCTATATTTCTATTAATTCAAAAATTTTCGTAACATTTTCCCCAAACTTTTTATATTTTCATAAAAAACAGCATTCTTACTTGAATTTTTTTTTTATGAAAAGGGTTGAATGTCATTTTTAACAAAAATCGATCTTTGTTATGAGCATTGACATTTTGACATTCCTCTACACTGTTGTTATATATTCATAAATTACAACGTTGTCTATAGAAAGGGCTTCCTCTTATACGTGCTATCTATTGTTTGAATTTTTTCAGATTATTCGTATCCGTGCGTAATCAATCTATGAAATTAGAAAAACCATACTTTGAGAATCTTTTTTCATGCATTTTAATGTAATGAGGAAAAGCATATTACACAAAATAATGACTGAACCTAATTCAAAAATAAATAATTTTAAAGTAATTTTTTCTAATAAATTAATAATTAATTTATTAGAAAAAATTACGACTCTAATATAATAATCTAGGATGTAACATAAATTCTTCACTTGAACAGGTCTTTTATACATTAAATATAAATTATTAATGTCAGAATATTAAAAATATTTTTGAATTTTCTCACGCAGGCGTTCGATGCTTCCATCTGCTGTTCTTTCAAGTCGAAGAAAAGACAGTAGATGAAAATTTTTAACGAACATAAGACAATTTTTGGATTTTCTTGCGCCACATAATTAGGATTAGTTCGTATAAAATTGAAGACGTTCAATGTCAAACGTCGTTAATGTCATAGGAACTAATCCAATTAATACAAAATTAAAAAAAAAAATAAACAGTAGCAGTGGAGTGACGGCAGCAGGGCATTTATGTGGTCATATTTTTTTTATCTAAATCTTCTACCGTGGTTTATTGTAATAATTGATATACAAGGTGTTCCAGAATATATAAGTATCTTTTCCTTTATAATCTTTTTTTCTGTGAAACACTTTGTATATTATTTTAGAATTGTTTATTTGATACTTTTAAAAAACAAATGTACTTTTATTTACATGAAATTCCTTGTAAAAACCGAAATAAAAATGACAAAATTTCCTATTATACATAGAGTACTGAGAAATTCCCTAAATTTCAGATTTACTGTAAATTTTTACAAAAATATCAAGCAGAAAAATAAAACAAATTGTGTGTTTCGTGTAGAGTAAAACTGAATAAAAAATAACGTTGTAAGCTCTTTGAACTTCTTCAATATTAAACCTAACATTACTGAGTTTTTGAGAATACATTTGTCAGTGCTCAATTAACATTTTCTTTTAGATGAAAATGACACAAGCGGCTCAAAACACAACCGAAGCAAATATCGCGTAGACGATCATGGACGATTTCCTTGCGAGAAATGTGGCAATAGCTACAAACAAAAGACCCATTTAATTAGGCATTTGAATTTTGAGTGCGGAATCGAACCAAAATTCTCCTGCTTTTGTGGCAGGAAATTCAAACGAAAAAGCAACTACAACATGCATTACAACACCAGGCATAATAAAAAATGAAACAAAGGTTTCGATATACGGGATGTCACTTAAGTAACGCGACTAAATGATCTTAAGATACGTACACACCTAACAAACGAACAGAGACAAAAAACTTGAAGATCGTTATATTCTAATTATTTATTTGTACATGTTCGTTCCTATTAGATGGGTACGCAACTTGATAAGCAACAATGTCAATTTTACAAGTTTTTCCGGAAATTTCCTTTACTCTTATTATTGATTATGAGTGTTGATTATGTTGATATAGATGTTGATTAGCTCTTCAGACACACCTATTATGATGAAACAATGTTCGCATTACAGGTAAAAGGTCTGAAATATAGTGGTTATTGTAGTGTATTATTGTTATATTTGTTCATAAATAATAATAATTTAAACAATTAATAATGTATTTTTTTTGTATTGAACATTTCGAAGAAAAAAGCATGCAAAGCTCGTTTTACCTATTCAACGGCCCTAAATATGAACCATTAATACCCGTTTTTTTTAATTAGTTTTTAGGAACATGCAATTTGCCCAAGACGAAAATGGACGTTTTATGTGTCCGAATTGTAATTCATCATACAAACAAAAAGGCCATTTAGTCAGACATATAAAATATGAGTGCGGAGTTGAGCCTCAGTTTCAGTGCCAAGTGTGTTTTCGTAGATTTAGACATAAAAGTAACCTGAAAGCCCACTATATTTTTCTGCACAAAGCCCGAACATGAAAGTTCAAAAAAGAAGACTTTTTATATATTTTATATGAATTTATAAATTAAACAACGTAACGAGTGCCTTATTGACTTGTAGAAATATGTTAATCAATTTATGCAAAAGTTTTAATATATATACACGTATACATATATACATATATATATTTGTTAGTACAAATTTTGTAATATCTTTGTATTAGAATAATGAATAAAATGCTTGCCATAGTTTCTCGTTGAGTCTTGATTGAAAGAGAAAAAGAATATTGTTGTCCGTTCTAGTGATTATTCTCATTTATTTATGAGAAAAACCACTAAAATTTCAGATACTGACCAAAAAAGTAGATTGAAACTCAAATTCTATCTAAAATAACAAAAATTAATTATTTGCAGATTTACACAGATGCCAATGTGGTCGGACTTATAGACATATCCATAACTTGAACAGACACAAATATTACGAGTGCGGTCAAAAACCCCGTTTCGTATGTCCGATTTGCCATTACGGTTGTTATAGAAAAAATGTTCTGAAAGGACATTATTTATCGAAACATCCAGACCGTCCAGATTTGAAACGTTTTTTGTACGAACTCTCGTTACACAAGAAAAATTAGTTTTGTTTTAATTAGTTGTCTGTTTGGTTTTTTATTTTGAAACTAAAGAAAGCCATGTTAAAGTGTATTTTTTTGTAGAATGCAGTGCTCAATTTAAATGTCCAAATTGTTCAAAAATGTACAAATATTCCAAAGGGTTGCGGAGACATATGAACGAGTGTGGCCAGGAGAAACAAATGAGCTGTTTGTATTGTTCCCATAAGACCCATCGTAAAGAAAATTTGAAGATGCACATTTTCATGAAGCACAGTCACAGTTTTCTACCCAATGATCTTATTTCTTGTTATCGCCAATGAATATCAGTATCAAATATATAGTGTTTTTTTTATTAAAATTCTTTTTTACTCTAAATTTTAACCTCGTTTTTGTAAAAAAACCTGTATACATAAGGTGTAGGGTGGATAATATTTTGAATAGAAAAAAGCCAAGATTCGATAAAAATCTATAATAAATAATTTTTAGGGCGTGGCCTGTTTAGAGACGCCCGCAGTTTGCCAGGATTGGCCTGTCCGAAATGTGGCAACACTTTTACGAGAATCGACAATTTGAAACGGCATGTTAATTATATCTGCGGTATGAAACCGCAATTTAAATGCAGCTATTGTGCCTACGCCTCCAAGCATAAGTATGTGCTCGCTTTGCACATGAAAACCAAACACGTACAGGAATTTCAGCATTTTCTCAGCTTTGAATGACTACTGAGTGGTTTAAATTTAGGGCGTATTTAACGTTATCGTTGTTAAAATTGTTTGTAAATTTTTTCGGGGAGGAATCAATACATACCTATGTGGTTGTTTTTGTTCATTAAGAGCGGTAAATGTGTTGTTACCATTCATTCGCATATAATGTACCGAGTGTTTTACTTTCTAGAGGCAACAAAAAATTCAATATATATATAAAATTGTTCTTTTGTATGGCCAAATTATGTTGATTTTGCCATTCATCTGTTATAACTAAATAGTTATTTAAAAAAAAAATTGACAGTTCATTACTTGTTATTACCATTATGTAATACTAACAATTAATTTATTATTTTATATAACATTTTTTTATATATACATAAATACTTTTTAACGAATACAGAAGTATTCGTCGATTGTCCCAGAATCCAGGGTGACTGCCTTAAAAAGTTAATTTATTAGAAACGTTTTATTTAGAAATTAATGCTGTTTTTATACATTTAAGCATTTAATTTTTTATACTAATTATAAGCCCTTTTTTATACTGGTTATACTTGGTACGATTTTTCTACTTTTATAATAAAATTTTCGAAAAATTATTCCAAGCCTTGCACCTATTGACCCATTTAAATATTCCACAACCATTCATACTTTTTTTTTGACAGGTGACGGTGTAAAATCGCTTTATAGCTAAAAATTAACTTCTAATTTTAAACGAAATAAGCCATGTGCACTATGATTTCCTTATGAAAACCCCAATAGTTTTTTCTATTTCTCTCTGACACAACGTATACAGTGTGTATCACTAAATTCAAAAACAAATTAAATCGGTTTTAGATTTCGACTACAGTTGTGACTTGTGCGGCCGCACCTACCAAAATAAGTCCTCATTGAAACGTCACAAACGATTGGAATGTGGCGTGGAACCCAAATATCAATGTCCATGGTGTTTTAGACGATTTAAACACGAACATCACTTGGAACAACACCGTAATGCCAAAATTAAATGTACCGACATCAAGCTGAGGGTACCCATGTAACATTTTATTTGTGATTTTATTTTATTTGTACTTAATTATACAGGATGTTAACATGTAGGTTTAATTGAAAGTTCCACATTAGAACCAGTTTGTAGTTTGTTACACGAGCAGCGCTATTACCTTACATGTTGTACCCTGTATATTAACGTTTTTCTTTCTACAGTACTTGTACTATACTGTTATCAAGAAATTCTTCCCCATTTTATCTAGTGCATTGCGTGTTTTTTACAAAATGTTATTTTATATTAATTATAAAAAAAATGAAAATATAATAATTATGAACTTAAATATAATTATTATAAATAATTACTTCCTAGAAATTTGTGTTTTTTTTAATGCAATTTCTTCTTTTAGGAAACTTTCAAGCGAAATGTAAGACAATAAAATTGCATGAACAGGCCTCACGATAATAGCATGATTCAAATATAAGAAAAAACTATGTATTTTTTTTACTAACAAATTTTACTTTTTTAGAGCCTTATCGACACATATGTGTAAAATGCCTGAAAAGTTACAAATACAAATGGAATCTTTTACGTCACTTGAAATATGAGTGTGGTGTAGCCCCACAGTTCACTTGTAAACTGTGCAGTAAAGCGTTCACGCAGAAAAGTAGCCTTAAAAGTCACGTTGCCTACGTACATGGCTACCAATTGACGATCAAATAGGAAAT
>JABRWK010000781.1:0-11236 GCA_013372445.1 Hypothenemus hampei | reverse complement strand
TAAATAAGATAAAATGTATAGGACAAAACACAGAGGACGAAACTATGGCACGGAAAGCGACACAAAAACGTATAAATAAAATTCTAGAAAATAAGGACAAAACAACAAAGAGACTACATGAAATCTTAAACCTACCGTGGGACTCCCAAACCTACGCCAATACAGTAATAGGTTGGCCAAATGAAGCAAACGACAAGGACACTATACATATATATTATAGAGGGACAAGAGCTAAAATCTAACACATTGGACAAAATACTACAAGAACAGACAAAGGTAAAGAGTATAATCAATCGACTAGAAAATGGTAAAGAAGAGTTTATCACAATGGAAAACATAAATAAAATCACTATAGACGAAAAAGGAAAACAAGAAATAAAAGACAGAACATATATAATAATAAATAGAAACGAACAAACAAAGAACATGGACAACATAATGAAACACTTAATGAAAATCAAACAAGACCAAAATGATAAAGGGACAGGAGAAATCACGATTAGAGTATATGACACAACTAAAAACTTTAAAATGAATCGCAAAACGCTCGAATATTGCTTCAGAGAAGAAGGGAGAAATAACAAAACATATATTAAAATAGACCAAACAAAAATACAAGCTATGGAAGAGAGCGACAAAAATACGGAAAATGAAGAATGGGTTAAAGTAGGAAAAAGAAACACTGATTATAAGAAGGGAAAAAGGGGAAGATAACTTTCAAGACCTAATTCGAAAAGTTACTAGTCAAGTAGACCCAAACAAATATGGTTTAAAAATAAACAAATTGGGCAGAAATAAAGAAGGCCATGTGAGAGTAGTAGTGAATAGCAATCAAGGCGAGAACATAAATAAATTCAAACAAGAAATCACTGAAAAGACAAACTTAAAAACGGACATAGTACAGAAACTTAAAACGGTAATAGTCAAAGACATATATAGAGAAGCCACCGAAACAGATGTCAAAAACGCCATAACTGAACTACTCAAAGGAACTGATAACTTAACAATAAGAATAAATATGCCAAAAATAAAAGAGAAAGAAGATAATAGACCTAGAATAGCATTTGTAAAAGTAGAGCAAAAGGTAGCAGACAGGCTAATTGAAGAAAAAAGGATCACAGTAATGTGGGGACGATGTAGAGTGGTTGAAGCATACAGACCCCCACGGTGCTACGCGTGCCAAAGACACGGGCATTATGCAGAAAAAAATTGTCCAGACCCTGAAAAGGGAAAAGATATAAAGGGGAAATGTTTGCGCTGCGCGGAGGAGGGACATACAGCGAAGAGCTGTACAAACCCACCAAAATGTTACGAGTGTAAACGCCCTGGCCACAGCGCTGGCACAATGAAATGCGAGGTCTACAAAAGAGAAATTAATGCCAAACGACTACAGGAGGGAGTCAAACAAAAAGTTGGAACGCAGGAGACCCACGCATACAGTCCTACTCCCTCGGTACATGGCGAGGGCGGGGAGGTGGAACAGGCTGTGATAGAAAATGAAAAGAACTGTGATACGTAACTCTAGTCAGAAGACAAATAACCTATCCTATAGACAAATGAATATATATATACAAGTAAACAAAATAAACAGTATAAATAAAATAAATACATACCTAAAAATAAACATAACATATAGGATATACAATATATACAATAACAATAAACATTTTTATACATACAAACATTTTAATACACTATATACAAACCAGATTTTATGTCATGTCTTAAATATACTCGTGTGTGTGGTGTGCGTTCGGATAGGGTGTGGGCTTAAAAAATGGGATGAGAGACCACTAAGTACATATAATTATGAAAGTTAAACTCACAATATTACAAGTAAATGTGGGAAGAGCTCATGGGGCCCATGATATGTCAATGCTGACGGCGGGTAGAGAGAAGGTGGATCTCATTGTAGTTAGCGAGCCCAATCGGAGAGAGAGTGCCAAGTGGGGGTGGATCACAGATTTGAATTCAGACGTCGCGGTGTTTTTTCGTAATAAACATATCCAAGTTAAAAATATTGTCAAGAAACACGGTGTACTAATTGTAAGGATGGCGGAATTAGATATGTATGCTTGTTATATGGCCCCGAGTTTACAAATAGGGGAATTCGAAAATAGAATTAACATGATTGCGGATTTTGTCTCACAAGGGAATAAGGAGGCATTGATACTTGGCGACTTCAACGCTAAGGCCACGGACTGGCACTCCCCGATTACAGATATCAGAGGTCAAATATTGGCAGAAGCGGCGGCGGCGTTGAATCTAGCGATCCATAATAAACCGGGCCAGCCCACGTTCGTTCGTAGGGGGACGGAGACATTTATAGATGTGACCTTTACCACAGAGAGACTAGCGAAACACGTCAAAGAATGGGAGACGTTAGATAACGAGCCCCTAACGGACCACAAACATATAATCGTGAAAATAGGAGAATCTTCCCATAACAAACACATAGAAACAAGCCAGCTAAAGCCTAAAGTATTGCACAACATCCCCAGATTCACAGCCCTTTTAAACCTAAATATAAGACAAACGACAGAAATAAATAAAATTAAAAAACTGGAAACTCTGATAAAAAATACATGGAAAAAATCGAAACAAGGACAAATCCCGAAAAACAAAACCCCATATTGGTGGTGCGAAAGGATAGAAAAACTAAGAAAAGACTGTATAAAGACAAGAAGGTTGTATAGTAGAGCCAAACATAGACACACTGAACAAATAGTAGAACAATTACGTTTAAAATACAAACAGGCTAAAAATACACTAAATAAACAAATCAAAATAGAAAAAAGAGATGCATGGCACAAACTATGCATAGAATTGGAAGAAGATATTTGGGGCCAGGCATATCAAATAGTGTGCAGGAACTTGAAACATTCGGGTCCACCGTACAGTCTTACCCCAGAAATTAAAATTAAAGTCATTGAGAAACTTTTTCCAGCGAGTAGGGATGCCCTCCCAAATAAGGAGGAGTGTCCTCCCGCCCCTCATTTCAGAACAGATGAGATCATAGAAGCAGCCAAAAAACTTAGAATAGGTAAGGCGTGTGGGATGGACGGCCTCCCCGCTGAAGCTGTTAGGGAAGCGGCCATGGCCTATCTGGAGATATTCGCGACGGTGATGAGCGAAATATTGGTTACGGGGTCATTCCCAGACGCTTGGAAAACGGCCAGGGTGCTTCTACTACACAAACAGGACAAGCCCCATGAAGATCCGGGGGCATACCGCCCGCTGTGTCTCATTAACTCAATGGGAAAGTTGGCAGAACATCTCCTCAAAAAAAGAATCGAGGCAGAATTAGAAGAAGATGGGGGACTGTCCGTAAATCAATTCGGGTTCCGCAGAGGAAAAAGCACCGTTCATGCTGTTAATGAGGTCGTCAGGCTGGGTATGGAGCAACGAGAGGGTGGGAGCGGAGAGAAATGGTGCGTACTCGTTGCCCTAGATGTAAAGAACGCGTTTAACTCCGCTCCCTGGACCAAAATTATCATGGCATTGGAAAGGAGGGGGATATCGGCCTACCTGAGAAATCAAATAGTAAGTTACTTCTCGAACAGAGATATTGTGGACGGCGAATTGACATATAGAGTGACGGCGGGTATCCCCCAAGGTTCCGTCATTGTCCCACTGTTGTGGTCGATTTTTTATGACCCGGTGTTAGGTCTACTGTACCCGGAAGGTGTCGCAGCGATCGGTTTTGCCGATGATTTGCCGGTCGTCATTAAGGCAGCAATGAGGGACGAACTTAAGATTAAAATTAAGACTACATTAAAAATGATAGGGGAGTGGATGGTACAAAATCAGCTCGCCCTCGCTGCAGACAAGACAGAGTTCCTAATACTGTGGGGTGGCAGGAAAAGAAGGGAAGATTTGGCTTTTGACTTCGAGGGCAAAATAATTAGACCAGCAAAAGTGATCAGATATCTGGGTGTTATGATGAGGGAAAATATAAATTTTGGTAGGCACGTGGAATATGCTGTGGGTAAGGCGGGGGCAAGAATTGCCACCCTCGCGAGATTAATGCCAAATATCCAGGGGCCATCGTACTACAAAAGGAGATTACTTTACAATGTGACACAATCAATTCTAACATATGCCTCCCCGGTGTGGTATCGTACATTGAGGTTCCAAAAATATCGGACGATGATAAACAGTATGCAACGTAGGGCAGCCATAAAAGTCGCGTCAGCTTATAGGACGATATCAGCAGAAGCCCTCCAGGTAATCGTGGCTTTACCCCCCATGGACTTGGTTGTAGAGGAGAGAACGTTGTTGTTCGAGGGTGTAAATAAAAAGACAGCCGCGCAACAAATCGAAAATAAGTGGCAAACCCAATGGGACCAATTAACCGACAAGGCTCGGTGGACCAAAAAAATGATTCCTAAAATCAAAACCTGGGCGAAATGTAACCACAGGACCACAGAATATTACCTTACCCAAGCCTTGTCGGGGCATGGCAGTTTTGGGGACTACACAAAACGTATAAAAAAAATCGCCACTGACGAATGCATATACTGTCAAATGCCAGATAACCCTGAACACACGCTGTTCAAATGCCCCAGGTGGGAGGCAAACAGACTTGAAACGAGTATACTATTAAATAAAAACGTTAGTGTAAATAATATGATTGAGATAATGGTCAGCTCTAAAGAAAATTGGAACATCATACACCAAATGATAATAGCCATAATGAAGCTAAAAGAACGTGATAGTAGAGAGCTAAATGGGTGATTAAGATAAAAAATCAGATGCCCCTTCCAGCAGCCTGACGACGAAATGCCCCCAAACAGGTACCATCAGGACTGACTGATGCCCCCCGGACATATACCGTCCTCTAGTCCGGGGGAAGCGTGGAGTTTTAGTGGGTAGGCACATATTTCGTCATCGCTAGTCCCACACTACCCCCGGCCAACTTACCATAATAACACTCAGCGGCCGGGGGTGTGCGTAATGCATTTCTCCACGTTAAAAAAAAAAAAAAAAAAAGGTTAGGTTAGGTTAGGTTAGGTTAGGTTAGGTTCCTCTCCGAGTGTCTTACCTTGTCGTGGTGGAGAGGCTTACGGCTGCGGTACGGCGTTGTTGGCCTATCTTCTTCCCCCTTCGGGAGGCGGGGGATGGGGCGGCATCGTCGGTTGTAGCCAAACAAAAAAGACACCCCCAGGGCGTTCACACTTTGTGAATTCGGGCATGACGCACCCGGGGAGACCCTAGTTGTTACCGGCTCGTAAATTCACTTACCTTTCCAGAACTGGTAACCTTTCTTCTATGAGGGCGCACCCTGTCCTCCTATCTTCCTTCAGGGTTCTTTCTTCTGGTCCCGACGCTATTAGGGTAACCGAGGGCTAGGGAACACTCTATTCTTTCTCTTCTACGGGCACTGTCTATGGTGTCCTTTATGTGTGTCGACGTCTGTTAAAAAAAAAAAGTATATTAGTGATTTTATATGTTCCGTCCCGGGAGCAAAACGGGCGTGGGCTGGCACGACACGCCAGCAAATTACTATGGAAATGTCGGCTAAAAAAAATATATTACCCCAGGAGGGTACCACGTTAAGTGGAGAATCCCTCTCCAAAGATTTGGACTGCCCCGCGGATTCTGGGGGGGGCAATTATCCGATTATTGACCTGGAGGTCGAAGGTGAGGAGAGCGTGAGGTTCGAGGACGCTGTAGACGATCGCGTGTTCTATGAGGACAAGGGGAACCAGCCATTTTCCCAGACGCACGCAACAAACCAGCAAACGAGAGGAGTAGTCCTGGTTAAAAAGATTAGTGGTGGCCATGTGTCCGGTGGTTCTTTGGGTGACTGGATTAGGACTGCTGCAACAAATAAAAGAGATAGGGAGGAAGGTAACAAAGAAGGGCAACAAAATCAAAACGGTAAAAAACACAAATACTCACCTAAGAAGAGGGCTGACGGTTCCTGTAGATCGGAGTCGGAGATGGTCGGGGCGCTGGCTTCAATCCTGGACAGGGTAACGTATCAGGCAGCAGCTCTGGAAAAAATAATAGAAAATACTTATAATCCTAAGGGTGAACTAAAAGAAACTTCTTTAAAAATAGCTAGAATAGGTCAAACGATTAGGGAGGAAGGACTCCAGGCATATGTCAACTCACTCAAAAATGGAAGGGAAACCGAAAACATATCAAATGAGACCAAAGAACTAAAAAAGGAAGTCGAAATTCTGAAGAAAAAAGATGAGGAAAGGGATAGACAACTAGAGGAAATCAAAACAGAAAACGAAGAACTTAAAAATAAAATTAAAATTCTAGAAAATAAAAGGAGATCCAGCCATATGAGCGAGAGGGAAGAGGAAAACGCGGAAGAAATAAACCAAAAAATAAATGAAATTCTAGACAAAGGAACGGAATATGAAGAACTCTTAAATTACATAGATAAGACATGGACGAAAGAAACATACAAAAAAACGGAATGGGTAAAAGACGATATACTGGACGAAAAAGAATGGGACTTGGCTGTGATGGGAGAAATAAATGGACATGAAAATGAGGGGTGTGTACAAGAACTACTTAAAAGATATCCTGAAGTAAAAAATATAAGTGTGAATAACAAAGAAAAAATTGAATACTTAATATGTACGACCAGGAGTTCACGAGAAGGAGAAGGGTCCTCGGAGCGCTATATCTTTTGCATCCCTGGGGAGCTGGACCAACGTGGGACATATAACAGAATGGAAGAACTATTTAGTGAAATAAAACAATTAGGACGCAAACAAGTAGCAATCATAAACGGTATGCACGGAAAAAACATGAGGAATCTGGCTGAGGCTGTGTTTAATTTCAAAATTAAATCATAAAACCTTATATTTTACAAGGGCAGGTTATTCCCTCTAAAGATGACATTGAAAATATAATTCAATAGTGCAAGTTGAACGTAACACGACGCGGTCAATATTGTTTATATGTGTTAACAGGTTAACATTGAAAAATGTGCAACCGTAAGCATATTATAATTGTTGTTATTTAACTATTGTATAAAAGGTTACGAATGGTCAAATAAAGGTAGTATTGTATTTTACGCTATAGAAGAAATTAGTTTCTTTTTGCTATCGTCAACCGATACATACATTATACTCCCCTCGAACCGTAACATGGTCCTTCGAGCCAACCTGTAGCCAGTGACAGGTTCAAATCTTCATCAGAAGAAAATAAGCGTCGCGAAGAATTTCCGTCGCTAGCATCAGATTCAGAAGCACATCTCCAGAAGAATAGCTTAATACAACATCGCCCATCAAAATGGAAGAGATAACACGCCTCACAAAAACTCAAGAAGTCCTTGCCAAGGAACTACAAAGAATCTACACGAACATGAAGAAAGATTCGTCATCAAGGAAAACCCAGACATACGTCCAAGAGAAGACTGCCGCCGTCGAAAAAATATGGGACGAGATCAAGCAAAACCATGACGAAATGATAAGCCTTAAAGACGAGAAAACCGAAGCCGCAGCATACTTCAAAACCCAGTACTTCACTCAAATCAACGAGGTTTACAAGGATGTCATAAAGTACATCAGCTATCTAGACAAAGCCATCGGTGAAACACCAATCAAACAGGAATCAGAGCAGCACAAACGCATGGCCAAGGAAATAAAAATTCGCATCAACAATCTTCAAGAACTAATAATGCAAACCGAGACAGAAATCCAAGAATCAAAACCTACGAACAGATACACATGGCTCACCAAAGAGATTGAAAAACAATGGGAAATAATTTCCCAATTAAACATATCAATTCAAATAAATACGACGGAAGGCACGGAATCGTACTTCCTCAGCAACGAAGTGCAACAGATGAGACATCAATACAGCGAAATTTCCGAAAAACTTAGTGCCAAAATCGATAGCAGCACGAACAATAACCAAAATCCACGGCAATTAACACAATCAAACGTGAAGTTACCAGAAATTAAAGTGCCAATATTCGACGGGAGATACGAAGATTGGCCAAGTTTCCAAGACCTGTTCACAAAGATTATTCATCAAAATAGATCAATCTCAAGAGCAGAAAAAATGCAATACCTTAAAACATACGTAAGAGGGGAAGCAAGCAGAACAATAAGCCACTTCCAAATAAATGAAGTCAACTATGACGCTGCATGGGAAGAATTAACTGACATGTATGACAACAAACGACTCATCGTCTCCAAACTAATGGAAAAAATAATGGAGTTACCAAACCAAATAAATGAATCTGCCGAGAAATTAAGACAGATATACAACACCATTCGGGAATGCATGGAATCAATAAAACTGATGGGAATAGATGTCCAATCATGGGATCCATTCATTATTTACATAATAACAAGAAAATGGGATCCCAGAACCAACGAGCTATATGAAGCATCGCTAAAACACCCACTCGAGGTCCAAAATCTTGGAGATCTACTGTCATTCCTCCGCATGAGATTCCAAGCCATAGAATCATCAGCCGAAAAGAAATATAATCCAAGCCGTCCAGCCACGCAAAATACGTCGTACGCACTCAGCGTTTCAAACAAGAAAATCGCTTGCATGTACTGCAAGTCAAACGGGCATAGCATCTACCAATGTCAAAAATTCAAACAATTACAACCGACAGAACGCGTCAAGGCAGCAAAAGAAAAGAGAATATGTTTCAACTGCCTCATGCACGAGTTCACAACAAAATGCCCATCAAATTCTTCATGTCGGATTTGTTCCAAAAAGCATCACACGCTATTGCACAGCGAGGAACAGCCAAGAAGTACGACAAATAGGAAAAGTTATGAAGAAAAACAGTTAGCAAAAACAGTCGCCAGTCACGTAGTAGAAAACAATGGAACAGTACTACTCGCAACAGCACTGGTGAAAATTCGCACAATCAATAATGAAAATGAGTATTTTCGAGCATTGATCGATCCAGGATCGCAAGCAGCATTCATAACCGAACAGGCGGCATCCATCCTTAATTTACCAAGGCAAAAAATCAATACGGAAGTAACGGGCTTAGGCTCAGAAAGCGGGAAAAAATGCACATCAAAAGTCAGCGTAACTTGTGCACCCCACAACCCGAGCAGTTTCAAACTAGCCACGGATCTTCTAATTTTGCCAAAACTGACAAAAAATTTGCCAGACAACAATATAGATCCACAACTAGGAAAATGGGAAAACTGTCTGTTAGCAGACCCCACGTTCTACAAGAATGGACCCGTTGACGTCATACTGGGGGCAGCTGAATATCACCAAATAATCTTAGAAGGGATCAAGAAGACAGAGACTGGGTTATTAGGCCAGAACACAGAACTTGGATGGATCATTCAAGGAAGCATCGACTCTACAACCAGAAAACCCTTTGGAATAGCCAGTTTCGTCGGGTTAGTAGAAGAAACTCAATTATCGAGATTCTGGGAATTAGAAGAACTTCCGCAGAAACGCAATCTCACAACAGAAGAAATAGAATGCGAGAAATTCTACGAAGAAACAATTACAAGAGACACGAGCGGAGTATACACAGTTCAAATTCCGTTCAAAGCAGAAAATGATTTAGGGCAGTCACGGCAGCGAGCGGTAGCCAGATTTCTACAGCTGGAAAAACGATTAAACAAAGACAAACAGCTACAGCAGGAATACACAAAATTCATGCAAGAATATCAAACGTTGGGACACATGACCAAAGTTCCATCGAATCAAACAAATCAAGGAAAATACTACATTCCGCATCAAGCGGTGATTAGAGAAGACAGTACGACCACAAAAGTCAGGGTCGTATTCGACGCGTCATGTAAGACGACAAATGGAAAAAGCCTGAATGAAATCATGAAAGTAGGACCGCGACTACAGGATGAACTATTCGATATCCTCCTAAGGTGGCGCATCCACAAGATCGCATTATCAGCGGACATCGAAAAAATGTACAGGCAAATCAAAATTACGCCTGAAAACCAAGAATACCACAGAATTTTGTGGAGATATCATGCAGAGGAACCAATCCAAGAATTCAAATTGACAACAGTAACATACGGAACAGCAGCCGCACCATATTTAGCGGTCAAAACAATTCAAAAATTGGCCCACGATGAACAGGAAAGATTTCCAGAAGCATCAAGAATCGCAATGAAGGATTTTTACGTAGACGACCTGTTAAGCGGAGCCGACACAGAAGAAGAAGCATTGAAGATCCAAACACAACTAATAAGCATGTTTAAAGCAGGGAAATGCACTCTTAGGAAATGGTCCAGCAATGCCATGTCGGTCATGGAAAACCTATCAGAAGAGCAAAGAGATAGCACAGTCAAAGAATTCGCTATGGAAAACTTCAAAAAATCATTGGGTATCAATTGGGTACCATACGACGACACCATCAGGTTCAAGGTCAACATAAACAAACCATTAAAATCAACAAAACGCGTCATCCTAGCAGAGGCAGCAAAATTATTCGATCCACTGGGATGGCTATCTCCGGTAATCATCAAGGCAAAAATGATGATCCAAGCACTCTGGCTACTGGAATTGGGGTGGGATGATCCAGTACCAACAAACATTCAAGAGGAATGGAACCGTTTCCAACTCGAATTACCTCAAATAGAAAGCATAGCCATAAACAGATGGACTGGACAAAAGAAAAACTCACAAGTAGAACTACACGGGTTCAGCGACGCTTCAGAAAAAGCGTTCGGAGCAGTCATATACATGAAAGTAATTCAGCAACACACAAGCACCATTACCTTGTTGACGGCAAAATCAAAAGTAGCGCCAGCAAGAAACAAAACGACCCTACCACGACTAGAACTATGTGCGGCACACCTGTTAGCAAAGCTATTGCGACGGGTTAAAATCGCACTACAGTTAGAAGAAAATCAGCTGTCCGTATACGCCTGGTGCGACTCAATGATCACCCTAGGCTGGATCAAGGGAGACATTTCGAAATGGAAAACATTTGTAGCCAATCGAGTATCTGAAATAAATCAGTTAGTATCGGCAGAAAATTGGCAGCATGTAGTGTCCCAAGAAAATCCCGCAGACGTGATATCACGAGGGATCAATCCATCGGCATTAAAAAACCTAAAAATATGGTGGAAAGGACCGTCATGGTTAAAAACAAGTCAATATCCAAAAAAGATTGAGTTGATTGACACACCAGTGCAAGAAGTAAAAACATGCTTTCATGTCAGCATCAAGACTAAGGCGGAGCTCGACATCATCAAGAGATTTTCATCAATAACGAAGCTCACACGAGTAGTAGCACAATGCATGC
>JABRWK010000779.1:6731-18876 GCA_013372445.1 Hypothenemus hampei | reverse complement strand
GAGGCAGATTTAACAAATGAAAATCTTATACTTATGAGTGATTTAAAAATAATGAATGCTTCTGAAAAGTGGAAAGTTTTGAATGCGGTTCTGTATAAAAACAAACTCATTTTGCTGCACATGTCGTTGAACAGGTAGAAAAATGGTCGTCACGAGCAGGCGACAGATGCAAGCCACAAAGACTAATTTCTTCCCAGGTTAAAGTCACAAATTAATACGAGCGCACCTGGGAAAATTTAATTTTCCGAAAGAATATGTTACCGTATTTAATGTAGATACCAAATACGTTTTGTGGGCTACGGACGACATTACGTTAAAGAGGAATCCTAATTTATACATACGTAAGGTCTTTGGGCGGCTACAAATTAAAAAAGTTATGATCCAAATAACAAATCTCTTTTCTTGTTTTAATTAAAAGTTGGAAGACGTTGAGATATTTGACGGTTTCCTTCTTACGAATGTTAGATTTTTCCGCAACGAGATCCGTCGTTTAGGTTTTGTAACTTTAAAATAAGATTGTCCAAATGGAAAATTCAAACATTCCTGTTCCCATTATGAGGTATTTCACGTTCTTTATACTTTACATGCGAAAAAGACACCTGTTTCGTTCACCAATCGAATTTTCAAAACATATATTCGATTTTGTAACTATATAAAGGGCCTTATTGACTGATAATATTATCGCCTCGCGGCAGACATCCCTCGCAGGGTATGGAAACTTTAATAAACTTTCCATTAACAATGGCCTGGATTATCTGTTTCAATTAATTTCACATTATAGCCCACGATTGACACCATAATGGTAATAGTGTCGCTTAATTAACCTGTAACTTTGACACTGGCAATAACGATTTGTCCTGAACAACAAGAAACAGAACCATATGGCAAAAGGTCGAATTTTATTTATTTCAATTGACATCGCAATATTTCCGAGTGCTATTTGCTTTAATAGTGATGATGGTAAAGTTTAAGTGATTCTCTTTCCTACACCCTTCAAGAAATCGTATGGGCAATGATTATTCCATCCAGAAAAGTAGTTCTTAGATCAGTGGAGTTCTAAAAACAACTTTTGCATTCATTTCACCTTTAAAATACTGATGATGTCGTTTCGGAAATAGAGCGACGATGAGGTTGAATTGCCTCTTTAGTAAATTATCTGACTCGTTTGGAAAATAGCAGATTTGTCGTGTTCACGGAGAATGAAATGAACATATATTTTTGTAACGAAGGTGAAACTTTTCGTACGATAGTTTAAAAATATCCGGAAAATTTTCGAACTGAGACAAACGTTTTTTTTGTTTGGTTTGTGAATGTTTTATGGGAGTATATGATGAAATGACTTTGAAAGTGGTTTTTCTAGTCGACTATTATAGGTTAGCATTTAATGGCGAAGGTGAGGGTCGGTTATATTATTGACGAGAAGAGGGTATTCTTCTGATGTTCGGTAAGTCTTCTCAAGTATTTCTAGTATTTTCGATAACAAATAGACTTTAATAATTTTGAAACTAAAAATTTTTGAATAAAATAAAAGAAACCCCGTAAAGTACAATTCAGTAAAACCCCCTAAGAAAAGTTTCAAAGTAAGTACACCTTTTTGGTAACGTTTCCAGTTCGAACGAAACCATTTATACACTGTTTAGAAAAACGGGCGAACCTGAAACTTCTATTTGGTCTTCGGGAAGGAGAAAAAGTACATAGAGCCAAACCGGGATTGTAAAGAAGTGTGAACCAATTTGAATTCTTATGTAAAAAAATTCTACGTAACATTTAAGTTGCATTTTTCACACACATTTTGTTCACGTTTGCTAACATATTATTAATAACTAAAAATTCAATTATACAAACATAGATTTTGGACATGTTCTCTGGTCTACCTTCATTAGGGAGTATCAAAACAATTAATTCAGCTTTAAATTCTGGATCAAATTGATAAAGGTAAGACTTGTCGCCTTTTATGGTATCGAATACATAATCGTTTTAACGGAAAATTTCTACAGGTGCTGATCATTTTTCTGCATAATTGACAAGAAGGTTATTTCTGGTGATAATCTTTCTAAACCCAGTCTATGAGTTTAACCATCGTTAAGTCGTAAAGAATCATTGCAGGAAAATGCTTTCGTTTCAGATCCAACGTTTGTATCATGACTAGGTATACTCACAATAATAACAATGTTGTCACTACAAACATTTTAGACCCTTATTAACCTTCTTTTTAAGTCAAAAACTATAAAACTCTTTCTAGATAGTTGATATTTAAAATTGTTTATCTACATATTCTAAAAAACTAACATAAAAACATGCTATTCAAATGTCTAAAAGGTTTATTGAGAATGAGATTAATGGATAATTGAATTGAATTAAAAAATCCAACATTCTCCATTGAAATCCAATATGATTAAAACGATCGGGTGATATGTAATAGCGTTTTTCCAACCATAATATATGCTCTAGGGATAAATGAATAGTCGAGATTTTATGTCGGATTGAATGGAAAAGGGGGACTCGTTAGTGAAATCGCATCGGTCCAATTTACACGGCCACCGTGTAATATAATGTATAAACCGATGTTTTATCGTGACGCCACAAATCTATTCGATCCATCCGACAGGAGAATTTATGGCAAAAATTTCATTCAAGCTTTACGAAAAAAACACGGTATACAAGATGAGATTTTCCCAAAAGTCTGGCGCAACTTCTTGCCCTTTCAAAATGAAAATGCGAGGAGTGTTTGACCTTTGGCACTTCCCCAGAGTGCTATTATTTAAAATCGATCCGTTGCTGCCGGTGGTATGTCGCTTCCTTTCCGTTTCGACGTCTTTTATTTCGGCTTAAGCAAACCATTAATTTTCCGAAAAGATGGAATTCCATGGATTAAGCGTTTTTGATATGACACCCACCACAAGAACACTCACCTGGATAAAAGCGACCGCATCGCCCATTGAGTTACACTGAATCCTCTTTAAATAAGGTTCTGTTGGTGTCGACTTTAACCTCTCTTAAATCAACCGCAGACCTTTGTAAAATTGTCCACTTGGAGTGGTAACTCGGGGCGTGATCGATAAAACAATTTCCCAGTTAAAATTGCCAGGGCACGATGCCGTTAAAAGCGTGTTTTGTTGTTTGGAAGCTCTCCTTCCATAAATCATAAAATATTTCCAGCGAAAACAATAACGTGCTACTGACAGATCCAGATCATTACTGTCCCGTTTTTTTGAATTAAATAAAAATCCTGTTTTGAAAATAAATTAAATGTCAACACTATGTTTAAATATCTTTTTTAACGCTGTTTGAACTAAATAAGTAATTTTTCTGGAATAATCACATAAATAATAAATCATTCCATTGTTCTTTGAAGTAAAATGATGGAAATTTCAATTAAAAGGAAGATTTCATGTTTTTCCTTCCTAAACATAATGAATAATTAAGAAATGACAATTTCAAAAAATTTTCTTGTGTCTGTAGAAAAGTAGAATTTAACCAAAACGAATATCCTAATATTTTTGAATCCATTCCAACAAAATAAAACGATCGATAACGGGGTTTGCGCGATGCTAATGGCCTTCAAAGGTTTTTTTTCCATTCAGTCATTTTTATTACTCCTACTTAGCTTCTTACAAATTTCCTAAAGCGAACATTAAATTCCTTTCATGCCGCTCGATTTCCAAAAAAGCCTCTCAAATAGAGCCAACCTTACGAACACAATACTAGACGAGATTTCTTAGTGCTTTGTTATTCTCCATAGTAGCCATTATTCTTAGTAATTTCACGGGATTTTCAGTTAATTGTCGACTTTCTAAATTGTCCTCTTGGACATATTACAATGGAATCTTATAAAGTATACTCGTAATTGTTCATTTAAAAATATGTACATTTAAATATAAAATTTCAAAATACGGTGATCTTTTGAAATATCCACATATAACCATAAAAAAGATTGCTTTTTTATGATTATAGATATTTGAAATCTGCTTCTGATATAACTTACGTTTAAGCCGAGATTATGAAATGTCTTTTGTGACTTCAGTAGGTTCAAAATGCTTTCTTCAAAATGGCATTTAAAACACATGAAGCAGAAAAGAAGTGATATGGAACTCTCGTCTCAAAACGATGATTTCAAATTGATTTTATCTGAAAAGTCAACATAGAATTGTGTGGTTAATAGAACCGAAATTTTCCGATAGAAAAAAGCGTTTGGAAATCGTGTGTGTACCCTTTGTCCCTCGCTTGAACTGCAAATAACGCTTGGGGGCTTATTATTTGGCAAAGATATTTGAAGGGTGGGTCCCGATGAGACGTTAGAATATGCGAAACTTGCCCTGGGGAAAATAAAGGACAGAATGACTCACCAGAACTTGATGGCCCTCCGTTCTGGGAACGAAATTTCACATTATAATTGAGAGATAACATTCGCACAACGAACTGGGAGGATAGTTAAAAATTATCTGGACATTAAAAATAAATTTCAGCTACAGGAAAAAGTTTCTTTTTCTTTTTTTACGGTTAGAAATGTTTCTTAAGCTTTTCACGGCAAGAATTTTGAAGGGTTTTATTGACGCTTTTCTGTTTCATTCGCCACTTTTGCGTTCGATGAGTTTCCAGGCCTGGATCTGACACCGAGAGGCAATCACGGATCGATTCGACATCGAAAGCTGCGTGAGAAATGCGGCTTTAAAGTATAGCGTATTGGTTAAAAATTGAGGTGAAGGCAAAAGAGGAAGCGGAAAAACGAGATGTATTACGGGTTTTTTTAAACGGATTTATTTCTTTTGTTATCGGTTTTCTGAAATGTAGAAATCACAAAAGTTGAAAATAAAAATCCTACAATTTTTCAGAAGCACAGATCAAGAATCATTTTATCATTATTAGATATTTCTTGATGTGGGTGGTTTTCTAAATGTAGATACACCTAAACCCTTTTAAAATTAGATGAGAACTGTACATTTTTAAAAGATAAATTCACCCACTTCAAAAGTAATCTTGATTATTAATATTTATCATAAATAATTTCTCGTTATCTAAATATAAGCTACAAAAGCTTAATTAAACTTTAAATTATTTTAGTTACTGTGTGTTTCTCATTAAATTTCCGAATATTTTAGTCAGTCATCATTTTCTTGCTCATTTAACTCAAAGGTTTTTAGTTAAATTTTCCTTTGAGGAGATTAAAGAGAAGTACCGTGAAAATAAATCTCGCTCCATCTAAATACTTTTTGGTAAAAGACTTTCAAAATTTAAAGCACTTAGTTTATGAATATCAAATAGACTATACTATATCTGAACAACCGAATATTTTATAAAAAAAACTTAAAGGTCAGTTTGAAACCCGTCCGGAAATGGAGTTTAAATAACTGTCTCTCGATGATCGAAAACTCCCATGCAACATTTTTGTCTCTGGGATTCGGTCGGCGTCGAGGGAAAATAAAATTTTACGGTCGAACTTCCATAAACTTTTTAAGAGATTTTCCGTAGAGAAAAAATACAGTGGGACAGTCGTTTATTTCCACGAATTGTAAAAGTTTTAATCGTGATAAAGCACCTACCTAGACATTACTGTTTTCTACTTATATTGGTATTAATCTTCAATGTTTGAGGTGTTCCTTTTTCGGCCCCTGTATGCCCGTATTTGTAGTACCGACGAGGATGCTTTAATTTACATATCAACAAGAAACCTTTTACGAACACTGTTTACCATAAAAGGTTAAGAGTTCATCTCGAGAACGCATGTTTTATGAATGAGAACTTAAAAAATAAATCTGAAGAACTCCTTAACATATGTTTATTTTATGTTTGGCGGGCTGAATTTTCGATAATATCAAACTCCCAATAAATTGCCTCATGAACAAGGCTCGATTTCTCGAATCACCCTCTGGCCCCCGTGGCAATCCACTCGAACTTCCACCCGAGTGGTTATATTTTATTTTAGTTTTTTTTTCCTTTCGATTTTGTTTATCCGTTTAACTGAGGCCAACAATAAAATTTACTTAAACGTTAGTTGCTCGGGGAACCATTATTTTTATTGATGGATTTAGTGGCTTAATTTCCGTCGTTTTTTTTTTTTGGTGATCCAGCTTCAATGGTAGATTTATTTTAACGATCCGTTTAATCTTGGATAAGAAGAAAAAAGAAAGTGAAGCAGGAGAGACATTTAAATTGCGCACGGCCAAGACTGTAACTATACCTGACTGGAATATTTATGAATTTAATCTGAATTACTTGAGTTGTTTTAGTGTGTACGTTTTAAGCCAATTAACCGGATTTTTAATTTTAATTTTATTTTTTGTTTTTTGAGAAAAACGAAACCGAATCATTGTTATTTTAGAAAACCTGGAAAACTCATTAAATGAATAGTTTTTCATTTTTTCTATAAAAATAAATAATTAATTTTGTTTGACTAGATCTTGCTCAATATGTGCTCTATTAGTAAAATTTTCACATTTATAACAATGAGCAAGTACCTAGTTAAACCAGTTTTATGAAAGCAGGGTTACGACAATATAATAGTTATGTCGTCCATTTCAAAGAGATAATCCGACTAGAACTTGTACCGAACTGGAACATCCAAAACTCCCATTTAATACCAATGGAAATGTAAAGTGATGAAAAGGAAAATAATATTTAATGCAAAGCTTTCTTTGTCGAGAAATAGTTTAGGTTTGGAACGGAACGAAAGAATTCCCCGGTTCTGAAATTCTCCAGATATGTTTGCACTTTAAGCTTTTGTCTGTTCTTTATAAAGATGTTCGTTTAAATGTATTTTTCACTTGATATTTGTCTGGATTTTATTACTTTCATTTCGAATTTTATATAAAATTTACACCTGAACCTAAAGTCTTTCGAAATCGACCTTTATGTAAAAAAGACTATGCGGCACTGAATTCACACCCCTAAACTGAAACACACAGCCGCTGGAGGACAATGGACGCGTTATCGTTGCCGTAACATAAATCAAGATCCCCTCATTGCGAAATCATCCCCGAGGAGTTGTTTAACTCAATGGGCTGAGAAGAGTCAGCCGATATACTTTACTGCCTTCCGAATCAGATAACCACAAAGTGTATGGCCAAAAAAAAATGGATAAGTTGTCCAGGTGCTGAGGTCTGGTCCTGTCTAATACATTTAATCCAGGGCCAAGCCACAAAACGTGCCATTTCGGCGAATAAACGTTATTGTTGACACGGGAGGTGGTTTAATTAAAATTGTTTTGTTGCAAGTAAATATTACCATATGAAGGGTCCTGTATTTTTTTTGAGCTGAAATGTTTGTATTCAATGAAAACAATGATAACGGACCATGGCATGTATAATTCATTTTCTACTTAATTTTTTCTATTATTTCATTAATTTTTTCAACTTTTCTTTTACAAAAAGTGGCCCAATTTCGTTGTACATATTTACGATGCTTTTCGTTTATTATTAAGGATAGAAAAATAGAGTTTTGGTGGCACTGCGCTACTTTTTTGTAAAACAAAAAATTCTGTAAGTACATTTTCTCTAGCTCTTTTTTTTTAAATTAGCAATTTGTGAAATAGGTACAGAGCAAACATATGTGGTTTTAAATGGCACATCTTATATGTTTTCACCTCATTTAGTCTTTTCATTAGCATTTCAAAAATCTATAATTCTGTATCATAATGTCTTAAAACGTATAATTTTGATTACTATTTCGATACATCTTTATAGTAGACTACAAAAATTAAGCAAAGAATAAATAGCAACTATACTATATAACAAAAGTATAACTAAATAAGATTGAAGCTCACACAAATTGTTTTAAATTGATTTTCGTTTTATCTTTGACATGTGTCGCAGATTTTTATAATACAACATCTCGTATTTGAAAGTATAAAGGGTTTTGCGTATGAATGCTCTCTGCTTTATGTACGACAGAAGTCAACTCTGTATTGTTTAATATTTGATGCAACATAGTGTCTTATTTTCTATGTATTCCTACAAGAACAGACTAGTACCGCTAAATCTAACTACATATTTATAGCTCATGTAACTGACGCATGTGTTGTAATTAACCAATGTAATATTCAATCTACCCCTTACGAGTTGGAACTTTGTGTTGTTTACAAAAAATGTTTTTTAAATACGCCAAATAAATTTCATTAGTAAATAGCGAAGTGATATTCTGCTTTATCTCCACATGTGGGACACCTATTTCTTTCTGTATGCAAAAGTTGCATATTTGTTATCAAAATAAACCACGACAGATTAAAATCAAATATATGGAATTGATGACCATCAAAAACAAACATATTTATTCAATTGTCACAATCAACTAATAAAAAATGTATTGAAATAAGTAAAAATTATACTTTTCCAGGTTATTATAAAAAATAATTTTGGACAGTAATATAATTTGAAAAATCTGACGAAAAAACAAATTTAGCAAAGAGAATACATTCAGCGTGTTCTATTTATAACAACGTATGTTTTGTTTGTATTTCACAAATTATCAAGTTTATAGAAATATCTTGTAAGCCACTGGTTTTTACGTTAAAAGAAGATCTATATGAAACACTCTTTACTTTTTCAATAAATTATCAAACAACTACTTAGTATACAAGACTGTATGTCAAAAACAAAAAAAAATCTGGTTGGGACGTCTGTTGTTTTACAAAAAAATTACAATATAGTGAAAACCGGACCTTTCTATCTTAAATAACAAGTGAGAAACCCCGTAAAAGACAGAGATTGGGACATATATTTCTAGACAATAAGCAACTTTATAAATACTACTTTTTTAAAGGTTATTTGGAACTTTCAAAACACATTAGCCATTGTTAATGAATAAACGTCTTTAATGTTTCTGTTTCGGAAGTCTGTCATATTTCAAAGAGGAATCAGAAATGGAATGGAGGAATCCAAGCATGAAAATGAAATTCGGGATAAAATTTGAGGAATCTTATTAAAACAATTTGAAATATTAGATCCAGAAGTCCAGAAGAGAAATTCTAGCAATTCAGAAGAAAAGTGAAGAATAAGTAGGAAAGATTTCAGGTGTTTGAAATGTTCATTTTTACTACATTTCCTAAAAAAACAACAGATCTACAGGCCAAAAAATTGTTATTTTAATGAAACTTGTCTTCAAAGAATTTCTAATGTTGAATTAGTAATCTGGAGCCACAGTTATAAAGAGTCCATCTTAAAAAATTAGACTATTAAACCAGAAGAACAGTCATATAGAAAGGGCACTAGACTGAAATAAACTAAAATGTTAAAATTCACGAAGCCAATGGATAGATAACTTAGAAATTGAGATAAGCACGAAAATCTTATAGTATCTTAGATACCTAATTAAGAAATCCTTGTTAAATCTAATGTTTCAGAAAATGGAAATTCTAAAAATGTCTTGGACAGACAAAAACAGTAGGTACTTAAAAAGTCCTTGGATTTCTGTAATACAAAGGAATTGATAATACTTAATGATATTGATCCAAACGGTTGTTTTTATCATCACTTTGATCCACGAAACGAAAATAATCGAATTCCACTCGTCGAGTTAAAATCGTTTGATCTAAAAGGGTGAATAATTAGAAGATAGGTCACCGGTTCGAATACCCTCTAATATTCCTATTGAGTGGATAAGAAGTTGTTTGTACAGATTTGCCAAGAGAATTAACGATATATTTTCGATTCGATTAAAAAGCAGTTTAATTTACAAAGTTCCTTAACCGGTCTCCAGGAACTTTGTTATTTAATTTGAAAAGAGCACGAGAACTTTCGGCCTTCGATCCAGTATTGAAATTAA
Source organism: Hypothenemus hampei (assembly GCA_013372445.1). Taxonomy (NCBI): domain Eukaryota; kingdom Metazoa; phylum Arthropoda; class Insecta; order Coleoptera; family Curculionidae; genus Hypothenemus; species Hypothenemus hampei. Next base: position 9,120 of record JABRWK010000779.1, on the reverse strand, counting down.
TCAGTTAATAGCAGGAAAGTTCCTCGTGCTCCGAAATTCGTCTTCATTGAGTTTAACCGTTTTGTCAGTTTAAAAGTTCGAAAATACGTAAGTTTTAATTCATGTCTAATGGGACCTTTTAAAAGACACAAAAACGAATTTTACCATAATAGTTTTTCCATAAATTCATTTATACTGTTAAAGAACACCTAATAAACAGATTTTCCACTAATATTTACAAACTAACTTTCTTATCATTGATGTTGATCCATTTGTTAATCCATGCCTACGGCTTTCATCCAAGACTCTGACAAGGAACAGTGTGCCCGATTTTCCCTAAGCTAATTTTATTATTGAAGTTATTAGGCAGGAGATGAGATTCTTACAAAATGTCGGTAAATTGGCGCGATATTTAATAGAGCAGGGGATGGCTGGCTTAGAATGCCAAATTTCTGAAACGGTAATTAAATTGATTTGGGACAGGAAAGGGCGCAAAGAAACCACTAAGAGGGTATAAAAAATATTCGAATCGTTTATGCCGTATTGTAATGGATTATCTCCATCAAAATATACTTTTCAATAGAAAGAAAAACTTTTGTTAGTTCGTTAATTTTTTGTGACTTGCGTTGAAATTTTTAAAATTAAAGGAAATAATATGGGAATCCTCCAATCTGATTATTTAGAAGTGAGGAAGCTGAGATAAAAATTGAATTTCCACTTACTTTTTCTACGGTAACAATTTTTGCGATCAATGAAATGGAAAACAGAACTGTGGTCACAAAACGCATCATCCGATACAGTAACGCATTTCTGCAATCCTTAAAATTAACTAGAAACTCAAAAACCATTATTCAGTGTTATAATTTCACAGAACAGCTTGACTCGTCATAAATATCAGTTAAGATCTTTTATAGTACTTTCAATCGGGGGTTTATGTGAAACGTTTCGTTCCTGTCCTTTTAAGTTAATGAATTAATTTCCAGAAAAACAAGCTAATAAAAGTGAAACAAGATAAGATAAAACCATATGTTGTCATTACAAATGAGATTTATTTATTCATCAAGCAAGATTCAGGGTCTAAGAATTAGTTTTTAAATCAAAATTAATTCGAATCTTTTAGGATTACTCCAATTGCAGAAGAATTCTTTTATTACAAAAGACTTTTATCCCCAGTGAAACAGCAAGGATTATTTTTAAACGAAAAAAAAAAAATTGCAATTTCAAGACGACAAAACAGTTCCAAAAGAAAATAACCAAGGTAAAAAGGCGTAAAATAAATCTTACAGATTAGGGATTGCGCTTCTTCGTCGAGCAACTTTCTGCATCTGGTGGAGCATTTTCATTTCGTATTTTATTTCCTGTCTTGACCACATTTGTCTCCTTCATTGCCCATACTTAAGGTCGGCTTGACTACTATTCGACACGCAAATTTTTCTACTTTGCGTGCATTCGACTCGTGCATTTTTAGTTTGGTTTCCACAATTTTTCTATCCTTATCGCACGGCGTATTTCTCCAGTGGTGCTGTCTTCCCCTGTGTAATTACGCCCTCGGTAATCGATCATCGGCCTGTTTAACTTGCCGTGTTCGTGTGTTTTTTTTTAGGTACAATATGGCAATGCGCAATATTTAATCTAATTTGTATGTGAATGGTTGAATTGTCACAGGTGATATTCCCTGTATATTTACTTAATTAGATTTATTGTATTTAGTTTTTTAGGGGTTTTGTTATCTTTATTACTAGAACGATTTCATAAAGTTGTTTACGTTAACTACCTGTTTACTGAACGAAATAAACCTGATAGTTACAACAACAATATAGTTGGGTTTTAAGCTCATTTCTAATTTTTCAACTGAAAACACACCTGCAGTTTTCCCTTGAAAAGGCGAATGCGTGATTTTCAAGGAAACAAGATGCCCTTACTCGTAGAAAATTTTAATGGTTGCTTTAAACTCTTCCTGCTGAAGGCCATGGGAAAGAGAATCAGTTTAAAAAAAGATTCAGTAGCATTATTAAATAAGCATCAATGCTGCAGGACTACTTGTTGCGTTTCGTGTGCTAATTCTCTACAATTTTAAGCGACAGCTTACAGGTGAATACTGCCGAAATGAAATTAGTTTTACGTCTTTAGGGGTGAAACACCAAGTCATAACAACGTTTATAGGTAATACACCCAAAATAAAAGTAAATGTATTTGACTTCTGATGATAATCTAAAGGAAGGATGTCCAGCAACGGTTGTGACTGAAGAAAATGTATCCGAATAACAGAGTATTATCGAAAATAACAAACATGTCTCCTATGAAATAATTTAATATACATTAGTCATTCACGCACTTATCATTTGAAAACGTGTGACTTATTGACTTAATATAGAACAAGGTACACAACTAATGGATTGGTGTACAACAA
>JABRWK010000778.1:0-13022 GCA_013372445.1 Hypothenemus hampei | reverse complement strand
TTTGGGAAATTTTAAAATAATACATAGTTTAAGAGTTATTTAGGGTGGTTCGTTTTCAAATTGACACACTGTATACATATAAGAAATAGTTTTATTAGTAGAAAAATTATATGAAACTGAATTTTATAACAGGTCCTGTAATAAAAAACATGGTCCATTTAAAAAAATCAAGCCAGATATATTTGCAACTTTAAAATTTTAAATTTAAATACTTCCGGAGTCAATAACTAATAATAACTAAAAGTCCAATTTTTTCCAATAAGTAGTCTATATCAATTTTCAAAATGTATAAAATCATAGATTGTTAAATATTAGGATTTTCACGTTATTCACTTATCAAACATTTATAATTTCACAAACAACTGAAGAACGCGTTAATCATACATTTAAGACTCCATATATGGTATCATATGTAGTTAAATTAAGCAAAGAGTAAACATATGAACAAAAATATAAAGATTTCAATTAAAAGAAACAGAAATTAGTTGTACTTTTATGGAAAATAACTTTAAATTATAGATCCGATAACCTTGCATATTGCTTAAATTTTTATCCAAAAATGTATACTTTATACAGATCGCGCTATCGTAGGTAAAATAGGCTGTATAATAATTGATATTGGCAATGCAAATGCGTGATCTTGTAATTTGCAATTTGCAAGTTAAATTCGGATTCATGTTTCACAGCCTGGATCGGTAATTCTATCAAAAGCATAAATTTTCTGTTAGTAGCTATTTATAAAGTATTGTAAAGTATTTACATTAAATTAACATTTATAACTTATTTTTTTTTATCATAAAGAAATCCCAACCTTCGATTAGAACTTCCAAGAACTCTAATGATACTAAGCTCCAAAAATCTATAGTCCTGTTAATTTTTTTATTAACCAATATAAGGGGTTTCTTTGACGATTTTAATGGAAAATAGAACTTTTGAAAGATTGTTTTCTTTCGCCTTTCTTCAATGATTGTATAGGAACTCATAAGTTTCGAATTTTGCAAAAAATATAATCTTCAGAAAAAGTATACTCCTATTTGTAAATTTTCTTTTCAAACTAGTTCCGGTGTTTCCATCAGAAATTGTTATCAAGTGAATTTAACCATCAATGGTTTAGTCTAAGATCGGTATTAACATTTCTTATTGGCTGCAAGAAGAATTCTTAAACATAACATTCCTCAAAATTGCACTTAAGAAATATTAGACCAGTCTGGAACAAGTATATTACTTTTAATGAATGTTATAGGCTCATTTTGAAAACATTTTTGACTTCTACTTGTCATTTGTTATTTTGTTTTTTTAACATTATTATGGAATACGACGATAATCGCTTATTATTAGAATTGATTAACAAAGTGGAAGGAATAAGAATCTTTGTAATAGACAGGACGAATGAAGAATAAAATGGAATATTTAAGAAAATTTATTTAATCGAAAACACACAAACAATCGATGCATTTAAAGTAATAAATGTTCATTACGATGTTGAAATATGACCTAATTTATCTAAGTATGTACGAAGGTTTGATTTCCTCAGACCCAAATATAATTTTGGAGAAGCAGACTAACGAGATTTCACGGAAATCAGTACTAAAAGTTTTCCGGACTACCGAATGGGCAGTTGAGATCGCTGAGACAACACAACATGGCATAACATATTTGAGAAATACTCTCTAAATTACGTTCTAACGATTTAAGTGTTTCCGTTATTCAATGACGTTTTGTCCATAATGTTGTATCGTATCGTACGTGTCCATTTCCTTTTTTTTATTGGAAGGCCTTTGAAGAATACTCATATTCTTGAGGATAGGTAGAGGATGGAAATAAACTATTGAGATAAAAAAATGTTTTCGATCTCAAACGTTCTATTTGTTTGCATTGACTGTCACCAATACGGAGATTACGAGCCTTTCACACGAACGAAAAATCTTTTAAAACATGAGAATCAAAAATCGACTTGCCAGAGCCACTCTTTGTAATATTTACAAGTAATGGTATCTTTACCAAGAAGTTTAGAGTTTGTTTGTAGATTGGATGAAAAATTATTGGTATATTGTAAAAAAGAGAGCATGTACTCAGGATTTAATGAAACCAACAATATTTTTCATGGAATACAGTTGACTGATCAGTTTGAATGTAAAGAGGGATTTATTTTAGTGATTTAGTAGTTAATCTTAAAATGCCTTATATCTAGATATAATGGTATTAGCCAATAATTATTTTTAGTTTTGTTGTGTATTAGTTTGTATGTGATTTTAAGAACTTATCTTTATTAATACATGATCCAAAAATTCGAAGATAAGTTGAAAATGGCTGTTTGCTTCAACGCTTTAAGCGCCAAGAGTTATAATGCACGTGTATCCCCCTGATTCTTGGGCTACGTGACATTTAAGTTTTGTCACTGCTGATCGTTCTACTGATGTTTGCGACATTTCAGTCATGTTACATTTATGTCGTTCAGTAATGGGAGTAGAAAGGAAATAATCTCTCAAATCAATTTTTAATATTAATTACTAAAATTTTCCTTTTTTCGAATAACAATTAAATGAATGTAAAATGATTCATGTAAAGGTTTTTTATTTTAATCAAAGATGTACTTACTAAGTAGTTTATTCCAACTAAAGTATATAAAAAAATTAAAAAAGAATTTTATTATCAATTTAAAACAAACACCAAGGTCTTATGAAAAAGTTAAATAAAAAAAATTAATTGGTATTATGCAAACATAATGACATACATAAAAATAATAAAATAATGTCAAATAAAATAAATGGATACTAATAAACTGCACGGTATTATGTAACATTTTGCTCAGTAAAAAATACTAACTGCTCAATAAAAGTGTTAAGTGCGCACTATTTAACATAGAAAGATCCGTTTACCGAGAATTAAGTATTTTTACTGATCGTGAGCATTAAGTATTTTGTACTGAGCAAAATTCTATATAATACCAAGCATTTAATTTGTGACTAAAATAAATTTAATTATCCGACATCATTCCGAAACATCGATTTAATTTTTTTTGCGAACTATAGTCTTATCGTTAGTATTTAATTATTTATATGATCGCTTGCAATATACAATAAGAGTCAAAAATCCCGCGTAAATTCATTTGAAATTTAAAGACTTGCTTTTAAAAAAACACTAGGACAAGTCAATTTTACTTTTTGGCTATGGTTTTTCTGATAGTTAATCCATGTATACAGATTGATCTAAAAACAAGTTACAACCACCAATTTAATTTTATCAAATGGAACTGCCTATTTTTTATTCGTTTTTGTATTTGAAGAGTATTTACACATTTTTGAAGAGTACGAAAATTAAGTGATACAAGTCCTAAAATTCATATATAAATGAGAATGTAATTTGAATGAAACTCCCAAATATTACCATATAAAAAGTTTCTTTAAATTAATAAAGTTTGCAAAACTAAGCAAAGTATGTTGCATTAAAGATAATAAAATTATGGCGACGAATAGTCATCCATATAATGTCACTATAACCAAATGGACATTAATGACATTCCGAATACTGAATCATTCATAAGAATTGTGGGCAGATTAGATTCTGCAGGATCTGGACAAGGTTTTAGAACAATCTGCAAAACTAAGTAATGCAAGTGCCTTTTATAAGCGATTTTTCGAGCAATTCGACATGTCATAAAGGAAAATCGTGCAATAATCACGGTGCTATTTAAAATTATTATTGATTTATCTAATATTTTGAATCTATAAACATCCTATAACGTGTAATAGGCAATTATTTCTCTGTCAATGTAAGTCAGATCAAAGTCTATTAAAAATAATGAAGAATGTACGTATCCATTTTTAATCAAAAATGATATTCTTGTTTAATCTCGATATTTCTCTTTATTTTCGAGATTTTTATTCATAAACGACTACAATCTCGTATCAATTCGAATACTTATTGAAAAAAAACTATTAACTTGTTTTTTATTAATTTTCAAAGGAATTTTCTAAAAAGCAAGCAAGAGTAATCAGACAATGCAGTGACAACCTCGTTTTTAGATATTTGAATTGATGTGGCATTGAAGTCGTTGATGATCTTAAATCATCACATTTTGGTCTCCCCTATCTCAGGCTTCGGCATGTCCCTTTCCTAATGAATCATCTCATCACCTCGTACTGAGGGCATGAATGCTTTTAGAATGCACTTCACAACAATTATAATAATAAAATAAAAAAGCTGAATGACTTGACCTGAAATGCTCAAATAGGGATATGAAATGTGATGTAAGTAATATTAAAAACAAAACCATTAAATCTATCCTTTTGTAAGACTTCTGAACTCCTAAACTTTTGAAGAGAAAGAAAGAAGTCATCTCTCAGTATTTTTTCTTTCTCTGCCTTAAAGGCTTAGTTTCTTCAGTAATAAAATAAATGCTGCACTTGCAATGATTAAGTTGTCCTTCCATGACACTTATGTAAATTAAGCAAAAAGCTTACTAATTAAATAATTTATACTAACTCAATTGACTGAATGCTAAATATTCCCCAGTTTCTTTCCTAATAAACGAATGAATGTGAAATAATTATTTTGCATGTTTGTGAACGTTAAGAAAATGTTTTATCAAACACAACAACATCGGATGAATCCTTTAAATCAAATTCTTTCACACTTGTTCAAAATACTTCGCCTGAATTTATTCTGCGTTTAGTAAAAATATTGGTCAAAACGTATATACTCTAGTATCTACCACAAGGCTGTTGAAGAGTACCTAGTTGAAAAAACTTTTAAGGGGACTTGAACCGTTTTGTCGATCGACATGGAAATTGATATTTCCTTTCTTTTCCTATCTCCTCTTCTATTAGTTGAATTTATACTCAGTTTGTTTTATTACATTTAATACATTACATTTATACTATAATATCATATAGAACACAGGTAGTGAACTTTTTTCTGCGCCCGTGCCAAAAATAAAAAATTTTACATTTTGTAATGTCAAAGTCTATTAGTGACGTGTGACTAATAGTGTATTATACTAAACATACTTACCTATAAAATGCAATATTTTCTATTTTTGGCACGCGAGTAGAAAAATGAATGTAAATTGTACGTAAAACATATTAATTATTAAATATTAAACAAAATTTGATTATAGAAATCTAATAAAATTTTTTCATAGGTTCGCCACCTCTGGTATCGAGTATTAACAATATTAATTTGTCTTTTTCCGGTAGATGAGACAACGGGTTTAAAATGTGTTAAAAAATTTCAGCTTTGTTAGACATTGTGTTACTTTTATCCAACAAGGTGAATCTGATTTTTGCGAGGTATGCTTCGTTTTGTTCCCAATGAGTTCCCAAAAAATCTTCATGGAATGAACTTTTTTTTAAATATACGTTTACCAATTTTTAGTAACCACGAGAGTAAAGTTCTGAAATTTACCCCGACTACCTTCACGAAATTTTTTTTTTCAGAACCTAAACATTATTTGGAAAAGTTATCTATTCAACCGTCGCAATATTAGGTTTTCTTTCAGTAAAAAAAGAACTAATGGAAAAAGTCAACCCACTGTTGAGAAAAACGATACCAAAATTTTTATAAATGCATTTTTTCAAAAAGCGGGTTTAATTGTATCATGAACGAAAAGGTAAATAAAAATTAATGAAACTTGCAGCAAAACATTTAGAATTGATTGTAATAATTACAATCAAAAAACGTGAAAACAAAAAAAATTATAGCACAGAAAACGGTTCGGGTGTCCTTAAAAAAAGTAACAAAAAGAATGAGAATATGAGGAGCAAAAGGAATTTTAATCAAATTCATAACATCTAAAATAAATTATATTTTCTGATTAACACAACGTCGAAAATTATCATGAAAATAAACTGTCTTTTCGATGGAATTTAAATAAATCATATTTTAGTAACTATTCGGAGAAAATATGAATATTATTTTTTGGTAAAAATTTTTTGTCGTTATAAAGTATATTTAAATGCAACTACCTATGTGAGACACATGTGGAAGAGGTAGTATTCTCATTATCCATTACACTTTGCGTTCCTTAAGCCTTGAATAAATCCCTTAAAACCCAGGAGTATGTTTATTAGAACAATGTTCATACAAGTCAAGCACAATATCATTTTAAATATTCATATATTTATATATATCTATACAGGGTGTCCATCATAAGGACTTACCGCCCTTGTAAAATCTTTGTTTATTAACCGATTTTCATAATTTTTTTTTTTTTGGCCGGCAGGTATTCAAAATGCGCAATCAGAATTTAGCTTGTTTGGTTCTTCGACCGTAAGTACGGCCAACTAAATTCATTTTTATACCCTCAAATTTCAAGAATTGATGTTAGGGATTTTTTTAGAAAAAAAAATAACGATGGATTCGTTTTTAGGGCCGCCTAAAACCCTCCTGTACCGAATTTAATTCATATGTTTACGTTTTATTTTTTATTAATCGAAATAGAGAATATTTTGGTAAAAATCAATCTCTTTTGTTCTGATTTCATTATTTTGATGAATTTATAATGTATTAATGAACATTTATTTACAATATTGCTGGAAAAATTAATAAAACGAAAACAGATTTTTTTGCACGCCCTGTGTTCTAGAGCAATGAAATTCGGTACAGGAGGGTTTTAAGCGGCCCTAAAAACGAATCCATCGTTATTTTTTTTCTAAAAAATCCCTAACATCAATTCTTGATATTTGAGGGTGCAAAAAATGAATGTAGTTGGCCATACTTACGGTCGAAGAACCAAACAAGCTAAATTCTGATTGCGCATTTTGAATACCTACTGGCCAAAAAAAAAAAATTATGAAAATCGGTTAAGAAACAAAGATTTTACAAGGGCGGTAAGTCCTTATGTTTTTTGTTTTAAGTTCAGTTTTTTATTTCAAGTAGTTTTCATTGAATATGTCCTATATCTATTCTCAACTTTTTTAAGGGAAATAACGAGTTTCTAAAGACGTTATTCCAGATACAAAGAATTTTCATAATAAATTGTGAAAATAAATGTTTTTTAAATGAGCACAAAACACAGTAACATTAAATAAATTTAAAGTAAAAAATTATAAGAGTTATGCAGAAATTTTTAGTGCCTCTCTCACAATTGGTGTAGACTTGAAAACTAAATCACCTTAACTTAAGGAGTTAAGGTGATTTAGTCGGGCCGGGTTAGAAAGTGGGATAAACGAACTCTTTTCGACTTTTCTTTGATGTTTTTATCTTGGAATTATGTGTATTTAGTCCCACAGGTAAGGTAGGTCTGAAACCTTTACTCTATGTTAATGTTTTAATGAAAGACTCCAGGCTGCAATAGTATAAATCCGATTTAAGTCCGTTAATTTCTTGAGGCGTTTTATAAAATACAAGCTACGGTATACAATGATCAATTGTTAGATAAAAAAATCAAACAATAGTGCTTCTTTCGTTTTTTCTTATTGGACTATCTAGTACTTTTAGAAAAGGGATAAATTATTGGTAAATTTTACGAATTTAACTCTGAATAAAAATGTTCCTTCGCTGTTTCCGCGTATTTTCTCATTTCTCATATCATTGCTTATATTTTTAAAATAATGTTTCTTAAAAAGTAGAGGTATTATAGTGAAACTGGGCTTGTTATCGTGGAGCAGATATCGGTTTTCCGTTCCGCATACCTAGTACGAAATTGCAGAAATATCTCTGGACCTGAGTATTAAAAGGGCCAATCTCCATTTTTGTCGGTTTTGAGAATCTAAATATCAAAATATTACAAATTTTATACCAAAAGCATAACTTAAATAAAAGTTATATTATTTTTCAGAATTTTTTCCAGTTTAATTAAAATCAATAAATATTTACACATTTTAAATGGGATTATTACTCGCTACTAAATTTAAATCACTGATATCTCAAAACAATAAAAATGGAGATTGTCCCTTTTAATACTCTGGTCCAGATCTATTTGTTTCAATTTCAGTCCAATTATTGAATGGGAAAATGAATGAATTGAAATCTACGTAAATTCTTATACTTATTAATTATTGTGATAATAAATGCAAATTGTAGGACAGTGAAGAGAAAATAGTAGCTATGCCAAGAAATATAAAATGAATATAATAAAAAGAACGCTCATAGCATAAGAAACGTAATCAAAAGGAATAAAATTGACGTAGACGCAGAATCGTTTGTGAAAAACATCGAAAACAACCAAAATAACGAAATTGAAACTAACGTTGAAGGCAATAATATAACCCAGAGATTTAATGAATAAATTAATAAAGCTAATAATACCAAGGAAAAATCACAAAAACAAATCACATCACAAAAATCACAAAACAAATTTATTCCGAAATTTTGAGAGAATTATGTAGTATCTTTATGATTTGGAAAATTTCAATTTACTTTCTGCTTTAACTGTTAACTTAAATACTTAGAAGCACTCGACTCTTATGATGCAGCTATAAATATCGATCCGACATGGAAACAAATCAATCAAAAGGAACTGTAATTCTTACAAGAAAATAATACCTAGAAAGTAATTCCATTTCCAGAAAAATATAGACAATATATTCAAAATAAGTATGATTCTAATGGATTTATGCACCACTCTGTAGATATCGAAATAATTTTAAATTATACTCCTTAAGAACCTGGATAATGCTCCGTAAATGGATTTTTGAATAATTGATTAAGGTGCTAGTAATTGAACGAGGAGAATATGGCGCGCAAATTTAACAATTGTTATCTTTTCTAATCGAACTGTTAACACGTTCAGTATTGTAGTCGTGCAGATAGGACTCATGTTCATATGAACATGAGGTAACGGAGTTACAGGGTGTCAAAGTTGAAAAAATAAATTTCCTTTTCTTTATTATCTTTCGATCGCATCGAATTTTATGATATTTGGTATAAGGGGGTTTCTTGGGACGAGAAATTCGAATTTGTCGACGATTTAAATTTATCTTCTAGATGGCGCCACCAGTGATGCTTCAAATTCCTATAAACCGTTACAACTTTTTTGTGCTACCTTGTATGTTATTTTAGACTAGAAAAATCGTTTGCCCTGTCTTTTTTAGTTAAAAAGGTATACCTTCTTGAAGTCGCTAGAAGCAACGGTTTCTGAAAAAAAACGCATCTAAAGCTGATAATACATGCAAATTCTCACAGTGTAATGAGAGCTATTGTTGGGTCAGAAAGTTTTTTTTTCTTTGAATTACACTGACCATTTTGACTTAAAATTAATAGTTTTTATTTTCAAGTGTTATATCATTGTTTTTATAGATAAAAAGTAAAATAAATCAGGAAAGTTATTTTTGGATCTCTGAAAATTTGCTTGCATCATATTTAGATGCTTTTTTCTCGAAATCCTTTGCTTCTAGCGACTTCAAGAAGGTATACCTTTTTTAATTAGAAAAGACAGGGCAAACGATTTTTCGAGTATACATACAGGGTAGCACAAAAAGTGTAGCGGTTTAAAGGGGTTTGAAGCATCACTGGTAGCACTCTCTAGAAGATAAATTTAAATCGTCGACAAATTCGAATTTCTAGTCCCAAAAAACCCCCTTATACCAAATTTCATAAAATTCGGTTGAGGCGATCGAAAGATAATAAAGAAAAGGAAATTTATTTTTTCAACTTTGACACACTGTAACTCCGTTACAGATAGAGATCGGACTCATGTTTATATGAATTTTTGGCTTAAAATGATGAGATTTATCACCCATTTCCATTTGCCACAAACAAATCGAAACACCCTGTATATCTTGTTTATTAATATTCTTTACTAAAAAGAGAATGTATATGATTAAACAGTAATTATATCATTAATTTAATGTTTAATTTAGAACAATCTAAGTTTTAAAATACCAGTTTATACCAGTTTTCTTCAATACTACAGGTCACATAATGATCATTGACCCCAACATATCTTATCCGAGTGTTGATAGATTAAGAAATACAGGGTGTTAAAGTAATTTTTTTTCGATCTGTTTTAATAACTTTTGCAAAAATGAATAGATATAATTTAACGAAAATCGGTGACTTGATTTTTTACAAAAAAGAATTCAATAAATTGCGAATGCGATTGAGTCTTACTCATCTTCCCTAAGATAATTTACATTCGTTTTGTTAGGGTTTTGAATTTAAATTTAAAATTTTTTTAAATTTTTATCATTTATGAAGCTCTTGAACCAATAAATAATTAATCTGGTATTTGTGGCGTCATCTACTGGTTCCTAGTTTGAATGGCGCAAACGTTTCATAGAACTGTTTGGAAGAAATTGTTTTATTGTGAAATTTTATTATTGTATGAAGAAAAAATATGGTGGTTGTTGGATCCAATAATCTGGGCATTCCCAACAACACACTCATCTGTATTATTTAGACACACACAAATCCATAGTGATCCACGTGCATGATAATGGATTAACCTCTGAAGAGCAATCCTCATTGTTGGAATAAAAATTTTCCGTAGAGAATTAAGATTCGCCATGGTATGAGTACGGGTCAAAAACTTTACTATTCACACCGAATAACGCAACTTCAAAGGTTTATGGGTTAACCCTTAACCAGTCACATGAAATTTCCTTGTATTGAAATTTATAGTGGATGCAGTCTCGTTGGCTGCGTGATCAGTTAAGGATTAAACGATTCTAGATAAATTATTGATTATTGAAAGTCCAATTGGATTCAGATTGAAAAAGAGATCATTCATCATCATCGAGCAAATAAACAACGGGAATTATTTGAAATTATTAAGGGGATACAAGGAGTTATTGAAGATTAATCTACTTGACCAGAACGTGAATGCAAGCAGTCCAAACGAACAAAGGGTACCACAACATGTTTAAAATGTTCTAATACTTCAATGTTACTTTAAGAGAATCAGAAAGAAAAAATGAATTGAAGTTTTGATGTTAAAAATGAAGAAGGAAAAAGTGGTATTGAAGAGAATTTATAACGCCTTATGATTAAGAAAAAATACGACTTCGAATTAAGTCTCAGCCCCCCCAACAGAAATTAAATTTTTGGTTAAATTTGAATCTTAATTGAGAACAACTTTGTAGCGTATTGCAGGATAATCCATTAAATGAACAAGTTATTAAAATTTTAATCAACTTTTGAAATCTAGTTCAGTTATTTCATATCTCAGATTGTGTCATCACTTGCTATGTGCCTCATTAACACTGCGGGTGGTTTGCGTCAGTCGTCATAGACACTCGAGAACTCAACACACTTTACATGATGCCTGAGGGTCTTAATAATAATCAAAAATGAAAATTAATTAATTAATCAGTGTTTGAAAAGTTTAAAGATAGTTTAATTTAAAAAGGCCTACATGAAAAATAATTTAAAAATGTTTTAGTAATGAACCAAATCGCAAGATAATTAAAAATTACTATAATTAAAGTCGAAAAGTAATAGAGGTGATAATAAACATATTCTGAATTAAAATAATAAGAGGAAAAGTCTTTAATGATCAATGACCGATGTTAATTTATGACAAAGGTCTTAGTTCATCAACCATAAGAACTGACCTTAAAAAATAGTTATTGTTTGAAAAATCTTTAAAACTTTAAAGGCAAATTCAAGCATAGAATTCGTTTACAGTGTAAAGAACAGGTAAGTTGAAGAAAATTTAAATTTATTTAATTAATGTGAAAAGAGCTCAGTGACTTTAGGTTTTGTACCAGCAAATTGAGTCAATTCTCAATCGGGCCATATTACTACAAGGTGGTACATAATAACCTTTCACATTTGTTTCTTCTATAACGCGAACAAAAAAAGCACGAACAGGTTCGCTTTTTATTTTAAAATAAAGTAGATAGATCAAAGTTTTACTCTGTATATTTATTTTAACAAAAAAACTTATAATTTAAAAATTGTACCTGTTAGATGGCCTCGATTTTTTAATATTTTGTGAGCATATCATTATCAATTTTATTTATTAGACATTTTTTCTCTATGAATCCATTATATTGTGCGCGTTTCTTTTATTTTTTTCTTTCTTTTCCTTATGTATAGTTAGACCAGACATCCATAATGAACAAGTTCTTTCAAACAGCTTTATTTTTGCCCTCATTGCATTTACATACAGTAAGCGCCAAATGTATGGAATAAATTCATTTAAAATTCAAGGGTTTTTTTTGGAAAAACGCTGGGACCCATCGATTTTTATTTTTGGCTGCGGTTTTTTTGATAACAAATTCATATATACAGGGTAACCAAAAATCAAGTTACGAACACTAACTGTATTTTTTAAATGAAAGGTCTATTTTTATTTTATTTCTGATTTCTCCTTCAAATTTCATGTATGTTCTATTCTCAAAATTCACGTATGTAGGGTAAACCAAAAACAAGTTACGAAAACAAATTTAATTTAACTTGTTTTGTTTTACCCTGTATACGTGAATTTGAGAATGGAACATACATGAAATTTTGAAGGAGAATTCAGAAATAAAATAAAAAATAGGCGTTTCCATTTAAAAAAATACAGTTAGTGGTCGTAACTTGGTTTTTGGTTACCCTGTATATATGAATTTGCTATCAAAAAAACCGCAGCCAAAAATAAAAATCGATGGGTCCCAGTGTTCTTCCAAAAAAAAACCCTTGAATTTTAAATGAATTTATTCCATACATTTGGCGCTTAGTGTATATGAAATTAGTGATTTATTTCAGATGACACATATTTGTCTTTTTCCATGGTTACAAACGAGTACTGAAAAGTAAACCTTCTTCCTTTTCCTAACGGGGAACGTGTTTATCCTTTTTCTATCTCTACCCGAACTCATATGAGGGGTAATCAAAATATTAAAGGCCCACCATGTATAATAAAATTTTTAAAAAATGTTTGCTTTCTTATTGAATAGAAAAGTTTAATGAGATAAATTTTGAGAAGTCATTGTAGAAATTAAAAGACAATTAAGTGTCCCAAAATTATTACAGGCCATGTTTTTTAAAATTTATATTAATCAACAAAGAAGCAAATGACACAATATGCGATTAGTATTTTAGAAAATTGGTAATCAGACTCGATTCGGTTTTAATGAAAATATGGGACAAAA
>JABRWK010000776.1:0-18978 GCA_013372445.1 Hypothenemus hampei | reverse complement strand
GAACGACTTGTAATTTACAATGAAAAACGTGGAAATAAAGGCGAAAATAAAAAATCTAAAGACTCTCTTGCAATTTGGCAAAATATTAGCCGGTCGTGAAGCTACAATAATAAAACAACACGATACCTTTTATAATGCTAAAAAGGGTCGTATAAAGCTCAGACGATTAGATGTAAGTATATCTTAGAGGTACAGCAAAGAAGTATAGTTGTTTAAGGTAACTGCATTTAAGGAGTGTAGTTTACCTTAAATAACTTTTAATCGGACAATCGGTTTTGACCGCTCAAAGTTGTTTAACTCTAATGTAAAGGCTAGTTAAGAAATCATAAAAATCTATAACACTGATTAGGCAGGTCAAGCTGAACTTATTTTCTATGACCGACCAGACGTTATGGGCCCTAAATTGTGTTTATTTGAAAAAGTCAATGTACATCCCGAACAGTTATCGTCTATGGAACAATTACTTGATACAACTCTCGGCAGTCTCATTGAGGTTAAGAAAATGAGACATTTATTTATCATTGGTCAAACTAGACTTCATATAGATGAAGTAGAAAATCTTGGCGATTTTATGGAATTAGAGGTACATATATTTAGCCGAGACTATATAATTCGTAGGTAAATTTAAGTAAACATGTAAACATATTTTGTTAGGTGTGTCTAGAGCCAGGACAAACCCCGGAAGATGGCGACTATATTGCAAAAGAACTAATGGATAAATTGGGAATACAAGAGGAAGATCTGATTAATTGTGCATATGCAGATCTTTTAATGAAAAAATGAAATTTTGGTAAAAACAATTTTCATTTTATTATTTTGTGTATATCGTAGACTTTTCACACAATTCCCTTGTTTAAGCTTCAAAAAACTGAATTTTTCATTTGAATTAAATTGAAGTCATGTCTTTGTGTAGTGTCTCAATTTGCAATATTTTTGTCAAACGTCACAGTATTCAATGATTGTTTTAAAGAAATCTGCATTGGACATTCACTTAGTTCATTGAATGTCGATATGGACAGTGTCCTAGTATCTACTGTGATTGTGTGCTGTTTGATATAAGCTATTAAGAGGTGACACATATCCGTTGAAAATTACGTTTTATAATAAAAACACTGTAGAAGTCGTTAATATTAAATTCATATTAATCCATAAAAAATATATTCAGAACTATACAAGGTGTCCGGTAAATAATGGACCAGAGTGTAATAATACGACTAAAATAAGTTTTTTTAATCCAACATACCATAGTGTTAAAATTGATAACAAGAAGGATACAGAGTATCAAATATTAAATTTTATTTTACTTTTTTATTGTTTTCTCTTGAATAGCATGAAATAAAGTCACAAAATTTAACATACGGTTTTTTGTTATACGCAAATCGAATATGATCATAGATTGCAATGTTTTGCAATTATTTGCAATGTATTTTTTGGGTCACTGCATGTAAGATATAGTTCGCAAAATTATTTCCTCCACATTTTTTACATTAAAAAGCTATACCTTGTAAATATCACTAAACGCTACGCTCAAGAGTTGCTTTTAACAATAATGCAAACCGGGTGCCAAAATAATTTACTCACTTAATTTATTTTTTATCTGCAAAAACAAGAAAGTCCGACTTCAGAAACTTAAAAACTATTAGTTTTTTGGTCAAAATAGTTGTCATTTTTTGTAGAAATTACCAACCTAGCTTTCGATTCACTCTGATAATTTGTTTGTGTCTTCAACTTTAGATGCGTTTTTATTTAAACTTTTACAATTGCTCATTCCAAAAGGCCCAAGAATACGAAATTTTTCGTGAAATTAGCTCGAAATGATCGAATCATATTAAGCAAAAACAACCTTTTTCGATTATCTAGACTTAATTATTTTAAAATTCTAACATGTTAGAGCAATTTAGCGACCAGATTTGGGTTCAGCGCACAAAATTCTTTCGAAAAACAGTATCGTGTTCCATTTTAACAAAAGTATCTTTAAATTTGTCGATCAGTGTTATCAGAATCAAATACATATTTTGAATTTACTGTACTTCATAAAACGATATTCCACTTTCGAGTATTCTAGTATAAATGGTATATTAGCAAATTGAATCTTGTTATTCCAATTCTTTTTAGAAACCAAAATATGTTTACGAATGTCAACGTTCTTCTGTCGAAATGATTTCTGTGGTTTTTTTACAAATATTTTATGATTGCACTTTTCTATATGGACGCTAGTTTTTCTGGAGTGATTGGGCTTTGGACGATTTGCTACAGTATCTAGAGTTCAAAATTTTTTAAACATTTTTGAACGTACATTTTGTGGTATTCTTAAGAATTTTGCAATTATGCACTATTTCAATGTTTATTTATTTAACTCTACAACTTTATAGAAGAAGAATTTGTTCTTACATATTTCTAAAAATATGTGCTTTTGAGCAATATCAAGAACCAATATTTGAAATAAAACTTATACTTCCCTATTATTGACTAATATATAAATAAAAAATGTAGATAAATAAAGAATGTCTAGAACCGAAAATATAAACAGTTGGGAATGTTTATTATCTCATTTGATTATTACAATAGATGAGACATTTTCGCTCTTTTATCTTACTCAAATACAATGCGAAATAAACAAATTTCCACGGTTCGTACGCATTCCAAAAGATATTCAGTATATTTATTAAGAAATAAAACTTGTATAAAAGCAATACTGTCTTTATTTTTTTACAGTTTCATACACCAAACATAATCATAATAACTCTAAATATGTTTGTTATAATTATTTACTACCTCTAATTCAGATGTCCGATCAATTATTTAAATGTATATCTCAGATCTGTTTTAGAAGCCTTATTATTACAGCTGCTAATTAGATATTAATTCTTATAGAACTAAGTGTTAATAAACAGCAATTTCATAGTCCACATAACCATTTTATCTGTCAGTATTCTACAAGCTCTAAATTAGACATTACATTACCTACTTATGTACTCACAAATACATATTCTTTGGTATTTCAACCCTTACAAACTAGTGACTAGATTTGACCCCGTGGAAAACTCTGCAGTTTTCCATTATAAATAGAAAATAAACAAGAATAAATAAATAAAAATTGCTAAAACTAGTTAACATATAAATTTCTTAAAGCTATTAATTATTTTCAAAAAGAGACTAGAACTTTTAACACTATATAAAGCTTATATAAGTACTCTCAACATTAAAACAAACAAACTATATTTTCTTTTATACTTATTTTCGATATGTTCTAATAAATCACTTAATAACTATCACAAAAAAATGTCGAAATTTGAAGCAAAATTAATTACTTTAAAATATATAATACTATATAATACTAATCTATATTTTATTATATGTATTACCTTTCAAGCTAAAGCAGTATATTGTCCAATCATCATTTTTATGTATTATTATCATAAACTTTATATTCACAGTTTAAATTTACGTTCACAATACATACCATCTTATTGAACATATATTTTATATTACTAACAGTACAGTATTGAGTAATAGTTCCTTTCAATATCCAACACTCATGACACACAATACAATGGAGTAATAACATACATAACATACTAAAGCGTTAATTATGAAGCAATATTTTTACCATAAGATAAGATAATCGAGAAAATAATATTCACAAATCAGTTTTTCAACAATTATTGCGTTTTATTACTTATTTTAATGATTTTAGTCACTATCTGAGCTCGATTCTTCAGCAACAGGTGCTGGTTTCTTTTCGGCCACAGGCGCCGAAGTAGGTTTGGCCGTATACGTTGCGCTGGCATAAGCATTAGGAGACTGACCTTCAGTATGCTCAATACCAACCCTAATAATTACATTAATTAATTCATTTAAAATATTGCAAAATCAAAGACCAAGATTTTTTACCTGTACTCATGCCTGGCCAAATACCTCACATACTTTTCAGGAGGCTCGTCCGAGTCTGAATTTTGCAAACTTATGCTCCTGCAAGTGGTGTGACTTACTTGAGTCGCTGGCATTGTAAATTCTACGTAGCAATATTCAGCTAGTTTTTCGGGCATCTGATCATAGCTAGTCAAAGCTATTTTGCACACCATATTGTGTGTAGTATAAGCTCCTTGTCCTTCCTTTGGCAATCTTGGACATCTCCATACGATTGCTCTGTGTTGATGTTCGTATTTTGCTTGACCCGACGTCACTTCAATTAAACTTTCCTGTAAATTATCTACGGTTCCTAAAATTCGCTCGATGCCTTTGATTTTTCCCGACCTAAAAATTAGTTCCTGAATGCTCTATCTAGTAGTTACAACCAAAAATTTACCTTCGATGTGCCGACTTAACTGAACCATATCTGAAATGCTTTTCCACCCGAAACATGTAAATCCAACATTCTGGAATAGGGAAACGTATCATAACGTCTTCACAAGGAATTTGTCCCAGTTTTCTGGACGCAAAACCAGGAACTAATACGTCGGCACGGAGTTCTATTCTTGTTCCAGTGACACATATTTGGGCTTTTAGTTGCAAGGGCAGCTCTCTATTTTTCGGAGGTCTAACCCGAAATCGCATTAGCTCAATATAACAAGCGTCGGGTGGTTTAAACCTTGAATAACGACTCGTTTAAATAAATTTCTACAAACTAAAATATTTAGCTCACTTAATGGTATGAGTGTGTTCGTATTCATCTTGTTGGACGCACGAATGGAATTCGACTTTTTCCAGACGAATCCATTCTTCAGTTACCACAGGAATAATATCATGTCGTCCAACAACTTCTTTACCTTGACGTCTCATATCATTTAAACCTACAAAAACAAATACTTTAAACCAAATTTTTCACATTTTTTGACACCGTTACCCAATTCTATATCCGGCATTCCAGTCAAGAATCCTAAAAAGAATAACCGAACTCTCGCTATTTGCTTTTCAATATGACCTAAAATTCAACATCTTATTTTGAATTTTTCAAATATCATTCGTCTTCACCTTCTGAGCTTTGTTCCACATGAAGCTCATCCACAAGGGTCACTTGTACTTCTTCCATTTTATAATGTAACGCTCGGTCTCTATGGGCTTGCAATCTAAATAAAGCTTCTTCAATACAAACAGAGAATTGTTTGAGGTCCTCGTAGTTTAATGAGCCCAATTTCATAAGCTGGGACACTTGGGGAGCGTGCTCAACTGGAAGACCTAGTTTCTTTAGGTCACTACCAAACTCTTTTACTCCTTAAAACGGCAATTCCGTATATTAAAGCGCTTCATCAATTTTAATTTAATACCTTGATAATCTCCTTGAATAGCATATGCTGCAAATTGGCTTAATTTATTCGTAATCCTTTCAGCTTTCTTCACTTGTCCCGGTCGAACTCCAGGTCGTTCTTTGTAAAAGATATATTGCAATTTTAAAGTGAATATTTTGCCAAATTGATCGTATTGTTGCGCTCCGATTTCGGATACGGAATAGCAGGGTTGCAAAGGCAATTCCTGGAACGGGTCTTTATCGTTTTGTTGATTAAACAATTGCAGAAGTACGCAATCTGGCTGAATAGCCAATTTGACAAATATTTTTTTCCAGAATCTCTGTCCTGTGATTTTCTTTTTGTTTGGCTGGCGTAATTGCATTTCCCAGCCTTCGCCTGTATAGTTTACTCGCGGAAAATCTTCCAGGGGTTGTGAGGTGTCCTCGTCAAAGAGTGGAGTTGATGGAGATTCTTGTGAATCTGTTCGTGTAAATTCTGAACCTGAAAATTATAAATGAAATAAATAATATGAAAGTTCTTGAAAATTTGAGAATTTACTGAAAGGAACTGCTGCTTCTCGTGTAATTTCTGTTCCAACTTGGCTTTGTTGGTCAAATGGATTAAATCGAGGTGAAATATCCGTAAAAGCTGCTTGAGTTTGAACAGGAGGTGGCGCCAAAACTGGAGCTACTCCTGTAAATGTATTCTCTGTTTTTGGTCTGAAAAATATCACTATTTAAACAAGGAAATGGTTGCTAGTGTTTACAAATCTAACCTAATGACAACAGAAAAGTCTTTTTCTTCATCAGAATCCTGACTTTCAACTCGTTTTCCAACTGGAGGCGCACCCATAGCCAAAAATTCATCAAAACCTTCATTTCCAAAGCCACTTTCTCCACCAGCATTACCGAAATTATCGTTACCCCAAACACTATTTTGGGTTTCTACCTCTCCACTTGCCCCAAAAGCGTCAAACGCTCCATTTCTATTTTCGTCCGTTTTCGCAGATTCAAATTTTTTAGCAAATGCATCGAAATCATCGTTTAACTTCGGTTGTGTCTCTACAACCGGTTCAAAATCGAAAGAGTCATTGGCGGTCACTGGAATAGGAGTTGGAGCCGGAGCAGGAGTTGTAAAAACTTCCATTTTATCCAACTCTCGTGGAATGTCAGTATTATCGGACTGCATAATTTCTGATTCTTTTAATTTACCTCCTGGATCATCAGTAGCTGTAAACGGATTAAATGTAACACTTGAAACTGAGCCCTTGCTCTGACTGTCACTTGTATCCATTTGCATATCAGTAGGTTCTGGACTGAGCACATTATCTTTACTCAAATCGGAACTTTGATTACTTGGAGTAACACTTTCACTCTGATCCAATGATACGCTCGCATTGTCCTCTCGTTTAAACATATCATCAGTGACTAAATTTTCTGTAATTGCAGGTGCTTTTATCTCGCTTTCCAACACCGCATCGCACAGAAAATCAGGTTGTACACTTTCCTGTTTAGGAGCATTGTAGAGGTTTAATATGTCCGCCTTCGTAGCCACTTTGGATTGGGGAGGTATAGTTACATCGAACATATCCATCACATCATTTTGAGCTTGAACTGGTTGTGCGTTATTTTGAATGTTTTCTGAAGGTACAAATACGTTAGGTGATGGAGGAGGTGGCCTCACCACATTTGGAAGTGGAGGCTTTTGAGGCGGAGCAGGTCTAGGCGGTCGAATAGGCGGTGCTGGCCTACTGGAAGCCATAGAAATTGGTGATGCAGGTCTCGGAGGAGCAGGTGCAGCAGGATTTTGATTAATATCGTGACTAGAACTTAACGACAATAAATCTTCAGTGGAGCTATGAGGTTCTTGAGTCTTGTGAGTTGCATCTCCAACATCTAACAAGTCTCCAAAGGTTGGTTCAGGAGTTGGACTTGGAGATTGCAAGTCCCTCATTGAAACTGGACTTGGACTGCGAGTTGGGGGTATTTTATCTAGTAGATGAGAACTGGTGGCATCCATAGCACCCATCACTGATTGAAGAAGATCTTGCGTTTCCTTACTTTGAGGAGGCCTTGGAGGTGGAGGACGTGAAGGCGTCGATTGCTGATGAGGGTATTTCAAATTGAGATCTGTAGGTTTTTGAGGTGAAGAAGATGTATTTATTTGAGTATGGGTGTAAGTATTATTACTGTTCACGTTTGTATAAAATGTAGTTGTTTGTGTGGTGAAAAACTCTTGAGCAGAAGTTGATGTATCCATAAACACATTGGAGCTTGCCAAATTTGTAGGAACATCAGCTTCAGTGGGTTCCAAATCCATTGGATCGAAAGCAAATGGATTAGAGGCAGCAACGGCGGTTTGCGACAGAAAAGGATTATCATCAATAGCAGGGGCAACATCCTGAGGACCATAATCATCCATAAGAAAAGGATTTGAGTTGGCGCCATTGACGGTTTGATCTTCAAATCCTTCGTCTTGAAACAAAAACGGATTTGCAGCCATCGTCCTGATTAAATTAATTCGGATTCAAGTACTTTTAATTCAGCTTTTCCAGGCTGGATATTGCTTGCAAAACTTGTATCAAACGGATCAAAATCGTCTTGGGGTTCTTCTAAACTCTGACCTTGTATTGGAGAAAGTGGTTTTTCTATAATGGTATCTCCACTATGTATTAACAAATCTGTATTTTGTTCACGTAACAAACATTCTGGACTAGGTTCGATCAGCTCATTTTCCAAGAGTTTCAGTTCCGCTTTGCCCGGTAAAATGTTTCCCGCAATAGAAGTATCGAAAGGATCTGCGTAAGATAAGGTATCTTCAAGTTTCTCTTTAATTTCTGCAGCCGGTGTTAATACCTTAACCGATATGTCATTGGATGAAACTGAAAGCAAGTCTACGGGCTCAGGTTGAATTGGTAGCTCTGCAGGTTTTGCTCTTACTATATCCTTAATCTTTTCTACTGCTGCAACTTTGGCTGCTTTGCTTTCATCTCTTGGATCAAAGTCTTGATCTTCTAAAATAAAATTTTGCGGCACTTGTGAATTAATCAATTCACTTTCAATCACTTTCAATTCAGCTTTCCCTGGAGCAAAACTAGGCAAAAAAGATGTATCGAATGGGTCTTGATCTCCGTTTGTAGAATCAGGACTTTCCTCTTGCGGAACTGATTTTTTTCGAACGTAAAATGGAGTTAAAGGCTTAGCGACTTTACTTGATTCCGTATCAGTATCCAATAAGTCTTGTTGATTTTTTGGCACTAAAAAAGACACCACTTTGTTATGGCCCACGTTTAAAACATCCGGTCTTGATAAAGTCCTTGGTTTGGATTGTTGAGATTCTAAATCGCGAGGATTGAAATTGTCGTCGTCCACTGAAATAGTCTTGTGGGTTTTAACCCGTGGCGTGTATTGGATGTCTCCTAAGAGTTCTCGTTCTAAGTGTTTTAGCTCCGCTTGTCCCGGAACTGTTGCAGCATCTACAATGGAAGTATCGAATGGGTCACAATACTTTATTTCCACAGTTGCCTCTTCAGTGGGCAAGATCGGTTGATCTCCAAGTTTCGAAAGATCGCTTGTGCTGCCTCCAAGTAAGTCACGATGCACGGGAGTGATTAGGTTTAAGCTGGATTCTAAAAATATTCTTTTAATATAAAATTTCAGAGTAATAGGTTTTCTTACCCGGCACTCGATCTTTGATAAAATTCTCTTTAGAATCTAAAGCTCTTGGATCGAAATTGTCGTCGTTTTCTAAAATTTCCCTTTCAATTAACTTTAACTCAGCTTTTCCTGGCAAGATGTTTTCAGCAAAAGTCGTGTCAAATGGGTCGTCTTCATGTGTTAAATCAAATTCATTCTTGGTATTGATTCTTCTAAAAAGAACATTTGGAGTTTTAATTAAAAAAATAGTACTTATATAAAGTAAACTCACTCTTCATCAAATGGTTTCCAATCTTCAACTTTGTCAACGACAACTGCTGAAGGGGCTGGAAGAACTACCGTTGAACCATTGTTAATTGGTTTCTTAGATAAACTTTCAGCAGCTAGAGCTTCGAATTCTTTATCGTCTTCGTCTTCAAATTCTTTAACAACGTCTTGAGTTTTACCCTCAACTGGGCCTAAAATTGTTATTAAAATGTTGTGTTATTACTCTATCAATAAAAATTACTTATTTCAGTTGGTTGAGACGGTGGCACATAAAGTGTTTTACTTAAATCAATTGGTTCGTCAGGTAATGGTATTTCGTCATCATCTAAAAGTGTCTTTATAGGTTCTTCAGATTCAACATCTGAAAATTATTCATTTAAAAAAAAAGTCAAATATTTTTTACTAAAATTAAGCTTACGTTCATTACAACTTTCTGATGGTGTTGAATTTTTATCAAAACTGCTTAGAAGAAGGTCTTTTTGTTTGAAAATTTGCCTTCTTGAAGATATAGGTTTTGTGGCGCAAGTGGGAAGCTGTGCCCGACCAGTAAGAACTTCTACCGCTGCTCCTAAGGGTACAAGTTTCTTGCCTTTTCTTTCAACCGCAGGACCTGAGTAATAATAAAACACACAATAATATCAGTTCCACAATAATTTAGAAACAAACCTAGAATTGCTCTTTCAGCGATTGAAGTGTCGAAAGGATCATTTGTGTCTTTGTCGGTAGGCGATTCTGGTATGTATGCAAGTTTGACTTCTCCAGTTGCTATAGCATCTATGTACGCTGTATCAAAGATGTCGTCTTCCTCTTCTAAAATAACAACTTCAATCATAATGTGTACAATTTTAAAGTAAAACAATACCTTCTTCAGACTCAGATTCCGAAACTTGAACAATACCGAGCTGCTGATCTTCTTTTTGTTTAAATTCAAGAACAGTTTCTTTTCCTTCTTCTTGAACCTGATTTTGAGCTTGTTCTAAGGCCTTTCTGGCTTGGACTTCACTAGGAGGTGGTACACGTTGGAAGAACGAAGTGCTCTGAAATAGAAATTTTAAATGGAAAATTATTATACCCACTCAAATACGAACTTTGATGCGATCTAAATCGTCTTGAGTTTTCTTTAAGATGTCATCAACTCCGGAAGTTAATGTAAGGAAGTTTCTCCACTCTTCGTTTTTAACTGAGGTACCTTCCTCGTTTGCGGCCGCGTGTTCTCTGAATATAAAATAACAACAGTTTCGTAACTTTAGATATTCACGCGTTACCTTCGATAGGCTTCAAGCTCTTCCGGCTTGAAGAGTTCCTCTTCTTTGTGTTTCGATTTTTTCCCTTTTTTCTTCTTTTTTAATCCTTTTGCAAGCTTGTGCATTATCTAACTTACTACGGGCATTGAGGCTTCTGCAACAATTGATAAATCATTTTTTGCCAAAGTAGTATCTATTTGATAGCATTTCTCCTTAATATCGTTCGTAAGGGTTGAAACTATATGAGGATGGGCACGAAATAGACGCACAACGTTGCCGGATTGGATCATATCGACGCCCGGCGTCGGTGTTTTATTGATTTTTCAGCTACTCAGGTGGTCGCCTTATCTACATATCACGTTGTTTTTTTGCATTTCTTTTTAGAGTTAATTCAAGAGTAGGTTATTCTAATTATGGATGTAATTGTTATTAATTTGTATCGTATTTTTAATGATTTGTTTAGTTTTATTTTTTTATTATGATATATATCTAACCATAAGATTATTAAATTTTAATTTATATATATATTGTTAAATTCTTTAAAGCAAGTACAACAGAAAATCGTTTTTTTGGTGTAGATTAAAGTAGTAAAAGTAAAAGTAAAGTTGAAAGCAATTAAGTTAAATAAAAATCGAATAAAGTTTTATAGAGAATGATCGTAAAATGTGGAATAATCTTATCTCTATCCTTTTATTGATGTTAAATACAGTTAACCATTTAAATTAAAGAGGCTAATTTTCAAAAGGGAACTTACACTTTCAGCCTCATATCAGCTCTAAAAGTCCCAAATCCTTGCGAAATCAAATCGAAAGTCACAAAATAAACACACGATATATAACTTTTATCAATTCCAAATAGAATTGTTAGCAATTTAATATCATTTTTGTTAAATTTTCTAGAGAGAGCCCCGAAAAAGAAGTGTTAATGGCGGACCTCGGGGGAAGTTTTGATTTTACCCTATTGATTTTGCGCAAGGGTATGGATTTTGAGCCGACTTTCGAGGGTGGTTTCGATTTACGTCATCTTATTATTAAATATGTGTTTTTATTTGTTTTACCACTTACTCGTTAATATTGATAATAAAATATTATAATAACTTAATTTACTTTAAAAAAAATCTCAATCTCAAGATTAGGTTCAATAAAATTAGTGAATCATTATACATTTTTATTAATTGTTTCGCGTATAGCACTCATAAACATTGCAGGAAGTGATAAATAAATTTAGAAACTTATTTTTTGATGTGATTCATTCAAATTCATTCCGTATATTGGGAAGTATATGTGGTTGTCTATACAAACATGTCAGTAACAATGACGTTAGCTTACGATCAATAGAGTAGAGTAAGTCTCCACTCGCGCATATTGAATACGTCTCTTTCTCTTAACTGGTCCGAAAAAGAGACAAATATACATTGGCTGTCAAGAGGCCCCAATCTTGTTTTTGTGATCTTGTCACCTATTGTTTCTCGTCGAAAACAAGTATACAAGAAAAATCAAAGGGGTGGAAAATTTTGGGGCGTTTTATTATTTAAATGCACTCAGTTTTCGTTGATTTCTGCACCATTGTTTTTTTAACATTCACTTCTTCGTTACAAGATTAAAACCATTGGTAAGTGTCACAAATATTCCATAAAAGCGGAGTTTCCGGTTTAAGGGGTGTGAACGTAACACCCTCCCGAATTTCTACTAATTTATGAACAAAATTTATCATTAAATTACACGTTTCTAATCCTAATCAATAGTTTTAGCTAATTCTAATCATGGCTTGGCGATTTAAAGCTTCAAAATATAAAAATGCAGCACCAATCGTTCCAAAACCCGAAAACTATGTGCGGGACATTTGTGTGGGTTCTTACCAGACCTATGGTAACAATATTGCTGCTTCTGCTAAATTTATGGCATTTAATTGGGACCATGCAGGCTCTAGCTTAGCCGTATTGCCTCTTGGTACGTTTCTTGCATCTCTATTACAAACAGCTATAATGTGGCGAATTGTTTTAGATGATTCGGGCAGAAAAAATAAGTTGATGCCCTTGTTACACGCACATACAGATACAGTGACTGATTTAGAGTTTTCACCATTTCATGATGGACTTCTAGCTACTGGATCTCAAGACTGTTTAGTTAAAATTTGGAATATTCCCCCAGAAGGCTTAGCTGTAAGATCTTTTTTCTTCAAATTTTAGTTCTTGGTTTCTCACAAATTGTTTTTGTGATTAGGAATCCCTTAGCAATCCTGAATGCGTATTCTTGCACAAACAACGTAGAGTAGAAACTGTTGGATTTCATCCAACAGCTGATTATCTTCTACATTCTACCTCATATACAACATTGACTTTATGGGATTTAATCAGTGAAAAAGAACTATTCTCTAGCAGTGACCATGATGAAGTCATTCAGTCTGTGAGTTGGAAACGTGATGGAACTCTTTTGGCCACTTCCTGTAAGGATAAACAGGTAATTAATTCGTTTTCATCATTTTTATGCTTGTATAGCTACGAAGAAAAACTTAACCAAAGTTACCTGAATCGAACAGGCTAATATCAGTGCAAAAATCACAATTTGGTAGTTAGTATAGGAGTTGACAGAGAGTATTCTACGTAAGCGCAGTTTATTTTTTATTCACTTAAAACCTCTGATTTTGAAGGTTTTAAATATGTTTGAATCGGATCCTTTTAAATTGTACATCACTAGAAGTAATTTCATATATAACTGTATAGATTATATTTCAGTACTAGTGACAGAAATTTTTCAAAGCGTAATATAGTTTATCAAATATTTTTAGGTCAGGATCATAGATCCTAGATGTGATTCACCTTGCATACATAAAGCCAGTAGTCATCAGAGTATTAAGGACTCCAGAGTTGTTTGGTTGGGAGATCAAGATAAAATATTAACCACCGGTTTTAACGCACAAAGATTACGACAAATCATTATTAGAGATTTAAGAAATTTTAAAGACAATGAAAAAAGTCTTGAATTGGATTGCTCAACGGGTATTTTAATGCCTCTTTACGACCCCGACACTGGAATGTTATTTTTAGCCGGAAAGGGTAATTTTTAACAGTTTAGCAGTTATAAGAAAATATACATTAACGGATTTTTTTAAGGGGATACCACTATAGGATATATGGAAGTGACTGATAGAGAACCTTATTTAATTGAAGGCATTCGTCATTCAGGTGAACAGACTAAAGGTGCATGTCTGGTCCCGAAGCGGGCATTAAACGTTATGCAGGGTGAAGTTAACAGAATTCTACAACTTACAAGTAACTCCGTCGTTCCTGTAACTTATCAAGTTCCTAGAAAAACATACAGGTATATAAGTGATAATCTTGAATGCTTATATTAAAACATTTGTTTTAAGGGATTTCCATGCAGATTTGTTTCCTGACACTGCAGGTTGCAAAACTGATCTAGCTGCTGACCAGTGGATGGAGGGAGTCAATATTACACTTCCGAAAATTAGCTTAGATCCTAGCAAAAGAGAAAAAGGAGAAGAGCCCATTGTGGTAACTTTGGATTCCCTTTGATGAGTCCTTTTGTCATCCGTGTACAATAATACATTTTTCAGGTTCACAGAGGTTCTTTATCAGATTTAAAAAATGAATATGAAAATTCTAAATTGGCTCGTAAGGTACCGCCATCAAAACCCAAAGTAATCGAATCTACCGTTAAACCTGAACTTCATCCGGTAAAAAGTATCCTTAAAGAGATTGAAAAGGACAAAATGCCTGAAGAAAAATCTTCTGGAAAAATTACTGAGGATGCTGATAGAAAATTTGTCAGTACAATATTTAATAAGGCAACCAGCGAGGATTCGACTTCTGAAAAGGTTTGTATAAATTTCCTTTTCACTTCTCACATCGTTAAATTAAATATAAAGTATCACAATTAAAAAAAAGAACTGTCCCAAGGTTTCATCCCAAAACGTAATTCCCCCAAAACCGTTGCCAAGATCGTCTCGCACAAACTCAGTTAGTGAGCCTATTGAGGATACGTCAAATCCACCAAAACCAGTGGCAAGGCCACGCACCAATAGTTGCGCTCCCGTAGTCACATCCGTGAATCCAAATGGACCTCTTGGTGGATACAAGGTTAAAATTTATTGCAGTGTTATGTGCAGTGGACCAGAGATTTGTTTTTGTCTGTTTTTTTTTAGTATTATTTTTGCACTCTTGTTTTCCTAGTTTACATTTTCGTTTGATTTTTTGCTATTTGGGTTCATGTTATTTTTTTAAAACTAATGGGCGTATTGTTTGTTTGCTTATAGCCTAGGCTTGGTCCAAAGCCGTTTACTCCCCCGAATTTAAACGACACTGAAAACACGTTTAGCAAGGTATTTTCAGTTCCTCAAGTGCCAGGAGTGACTTCTGCCCCATCAAACGGTCACGTAACAAAGTACAGTTTTATGTTTAACATAGCGTGAATTTTTTCAAATAATTTTTTTAAAGGGAAAATACTACCACGTCACCCGAACAAGAAAAGGAAAAATCTCCAATAAGTGATTTGGACGGGACGCTTCTAAAGCAGGATCAGGAAAATGGTAAATCTGGTGGATCAAGTGGTGAAGAGGAAACCTCTTGCGATTCTGGTTACATACCTAAAACTCCGAGTACCGCAGAGCGCAGGAAAATTTTTGAAACACGTACGAATTCAAAAGAAAACGAACCTGAAGATAACTATGATAGTGTTGATCAGGTTAACAGTTTTGACAGAAATTCAACGCAACGAGCCAGTATTGCGGAACGTAGAAAGATGTATGAAAGGTATAATAGGATTTAAGAATTAAAAGTCTCTACTTTAAACTGGCGTATTTAGGTCTCAATCTCAACAAGATCCATCTTCTGCCATACCAGAGAAGAGTATCTCATCACCCGTCTTACTTAGAAGAAAAGATTCTTTGAAAAACCAAAAGAATTCCGATGATATTTTTAGAGAAGACAACAGGTTAAGCTAGTGTAAAAAAAGAATTGATTTGTTTTTTGACAATTATGTATTTGAATTTTAGACGTAGCGTTCCAGTTTCTAAACAACAATCCTTAGATGTCAACGTTACAAGAAAAACAGAGTCCATTGCAGCACCCAAAAGAACTTCCACAGTTTTTGGTAACTTTATGCTTTTACGTGAAATTTCTCATTCAAACTGTGGTATTTTTAGGAAGAGTATCAAAATTTCGACATTTGAAAGGTACAACTGCCCACAAAAGTTTCCATATAGAAAATATAAGGAACTTGAGCCGTCAGATACCAGGTGAATGTGATGGTTTTCATGGTAAGTTTATTCATTAATCAATAGTGAAATATTTCAAGTGCATCTTACGTTTATTCTCAGCTAATCCAAAAAGAGTGGCTGTTCCTTTGAGTGGTCCTGGGGGAAAAATTGCAATTTTCGAATTAAGCAAAACTGGTAATTATAGCTATCGAAAGTAATTTACCAACTAACAATTGATGTGTTAAGGAAAATTACCAGATGGAGTGATTCCGACTTTAGTACATGGAAGTAACATAATGGATTTTCAATGGGACCCCTTCGATGATCAGCGTTTGGCAGTTGGTTGCGATGATGGAGTAATAAAAATTTGGAAAATTCCAGAAAACGGTCTGACCGAACCGATTAACGAGCCGGAACGCGAGTTTAATGCACACAGCGATAAAATTTATTTTATCAAGTTCCATTCGACAGCCAAAGACGTTCTTGCTACAGGTTAATTAAATTTTTTAAAGTATCTTTAGATAATTAAAAATTACAATTTAGGATCGTACGATATGACAATAAAATTGTGGGATTTGACAACTTTAAGTGAGAAAATAACGTTAAACGGTCATACGGATCAGATTTTTAGCTTTGCTTGGTCGCCTTGCGGTAGTCTATGTGCCACTGTATGTAAAGATGGTAAAATACGTGTTTACTCTCCAAGAAAAAGTGAAAACCCAATAAGAGAAGGCAAAGGTAAAAGTATCAAAGTGATATTACTCAGGACATAGTATAATAATTAAATTTTAATGAATTGTTAGGACCTGAAGGAAATAGAGGGGCTCGAATTGTTTGGGCCTTAGATGGTCGATATCTAGTAACAACAGGTTTCGATAAAGTTTCAGAAAGACAAATAAGTGTTTACAAAGCAACAGATTTAAACGGACCCTTGAATACTGTAGGCTTGGATGTTTCTCCTGCCATTTTGATTCCATTTTACGATGAGGACAGTTCCACATTGTTCTGTACTGGAAAGGTAATATATATGTTTAAATTACTAAAATGGAACAATAAAGATTTCTCTTATAGGGTGACTTGACGATCTACGCTTTTGAAATCACTGAAGAACATCCATACGTTTGTCCATTGAGCCACCATAGATCTAACTCATTACATCAAGGCTTGTCATTCCTTCCTAAAAATGTATGTCATATTCAAAACGTTGAATTTGCCAAAGCTTATAGATTGACCAATAACTCAATCGAGCCATTAAGTTTTACTGTTCCTAGAATAAAAACTGAGTTATTCCAGGATGATCTTTTCCCACCAACAAGAGTAGGTTTATCTCAATATAACAAAACCAAATGTAAAAAGAATTTGTGTATTTTAGGTAACTTGGTCTCCATCATGTTCCAGTAGCGAATGGTTTAATGGAAAAGACAAACCCATGTCAAGGATTAATTTGAAACCAGAAGGAATGGAGTGTTGTAAGTATGAATACAAGGTTAATTCTGAAAATTTTCCAATAAAACGGAGCAAATTTAACAAACAAATTATTGATTTTTCAAAGTTTTATTCCTCAAATCCAAAACACTCTGCTAAGGCTTCCAGTAGGCTAAACAATTGTTAATCTGTATAATGTGCTAATTTCAGGATTCATTGTATTTTGGATTTTTTCGAAAAATATTCTTAATTTTTCAAGAAGATCCCGAGAATGTTCAGTAGAATGAATAGTTACATTGTTCTCTCACAAAGAAATCATGCTTTAAGTCATTTTTAGGTCAAATTTCTATGAACATATTAGGCAACATTTCGTAACACATACATTTTAAGGGTTATTCGGTATTTACGTATTTTCATTAATGCATTCATCGCAAAGAATAGATCAGTAAAAGTTCTGTCTTAGTTTTCTTGTTTCACTTCAATACATTCATTACAGCGATTAACAATGAAAATGTCTATTTAACTGCCCACCCATATACCTACCAAAAATAATGTAATAATAAAAACAGTATAACAGGTGATGGACACATATTTTCCAACGTTGCTGATAACCTTTCCAAAAACTGCTTCTCTAATAAATTACTTTTAATGTTGTAAGATAAAACAAACACTTGTTGAAAATACTATAACTTAACTTTTGTGGAAATCATACTTTCCTATTTATACATATAATTTCAAAGAATTCTGAATAACCCTCATATATTTTCTTTTATAATTGAATATTTTGCTTATGTTTCATAGAAGTGAAATTAAGAAAACTTGTATTTTAGTGTCAGATAATCAAGGAAATCAAGAAAATAAAGGATTAAATAAATCAGCTTCTACACCTTTTATTGGAAGTTCCAAGCCTTACAACAAACTTGCCTGGAATCCAGAATTAACCACTCAAACGAAGAATAAAGAAGATGAGGTGAGTGAACATTTTTTTTTTTAACGTTGAATAGACCATGATGTTTAAATAGATCCAGAAATCTGTCAGTAACAGACTGGAAGTCAATTTAAAACTGGAACAAGATGAAATGGAAGGTGTAGACGAAAAGGAATGGGATTGAAATGGTCGCTTATTAAATTAAATTGAAAGCTTTCTTTATATATCCATGTGATGGTTTTTAGGAAATTAAGCTAAGCTTTTTACTGGTTTTTTACTTTTGTGTTTGTTTTAAAGTCATTTTATACGCCTGAAAGGAATACAATTTGCTTTTTAGACATATCAAACAAGTCATTTTTGGACTAAATTTGTCCGTATATACTTCACGCAGTGTACTTCGTTTAACATACCATTTCAACGTCTTTCTCGAAAAAACTACAGTGTATTCGAAAAAGTACGGCAATAACAAATATTATTAAAGGTCTAATAATAGGGTAGGACTTAAATAATGTTAAGGGCGGTCGAAGTAGATCACAAAACGTACTTTTTTGTAGTTTACACGCAACGTTTTACGTGATATGATAAATCGTTGCGTCTAAATCGCCCTTTAGATATATTATTTATGGGAAACGTTTCTATCTAAAGTGCCATGTAATAAAACATAAATAAGCATGAAAAATGAATTCTTTTTGAACGAATGTATTAGTGACAATTGTCATCTAGTCAGTATACTTGCACCTTTTTAAATGGCTGAAATTTCCAAATTTTCCCTGGTCACTGCCATAGTAATTTACCTAAAAAGTCTGTAATGAGACATTCCATGGTACGTGTGCCAAACTACATGTGGCTTTAATTAGTGTGTTTGTCTTTGGACCAAAAAGAACACACCAACAACGGTTCGTAATTTTTAAGCTCAAAAAAATACTCAAATCGTATTTCTATGGATTTTCATACTTGGTATTGTTAATCTAATTGCTATAGGATGCATATTAACACAAAGTTTATAATTATTT
>JABRWK010000775.1:0-11979 GCA_013372445.1 Hypothenemus hampei | reverse complement strand
TTTACATTTTAATTATGTAGATTTTATAAGTTTTGGCGTTATTGTTGTACTTTCTTTGTTTAAATATTCGTTTGTATTTTGTTTAAAATTAGTTAATTTAATGTTTTTTTTTATGTTATTAGATTGTATTGTTATTGTTATTGGTTCACCTTTTAATATAATTTGATGTATTAAGATTAATGAAGCAGTTATTTCTGCTTCATTTGAAATTAATTACAAAAATCTAAATCTCAAAAATCAAAAAAGTTCGAATTTTTGGACATTTCATTAATTTTACACAAAGCAGGAGAGGTGCGGCACAAAAAATACATAGGATGATATTTTTACTATATCATTGTCTAATTAACTACGTACGTACTTTTTCGGAAAAATATACAGGTTGTCTTATTTTTAAGGAAATACAAAAAAATCGAATTTCATAGTCCGGACCTGGAATTTTACAATTCTTGTTATTGGAGGTTCTTAGGTATGGGCAGTAACATCAAACCACCAAATTTGAAAAAAATATCTCAAACCACAAAAAAGATATAAGCAAAAGAAAATTTGCACCTTACCTATAAAATACCCTGTATCTTCGTTATTAATACCCTAATGAAACATTTTAATAGTCAATTTGGTATCACAAGAGAACCCCCTATCCACCATTAAAATTTGTCCCTTTAGATCCGAATCACCCTGTATAACGGCTCCATTCGATGGGTAATATTTTCGACTCTTATGTGAAATAAAAGTTTTTGCCCAGATAAACTTCAAATTTAATTTTTTTTGCTAAAAAAGAAAACAGTATTTCCAATAAATGACTTGAAAATGCGCTAAAAAATAGTATCTCCATTTTCATATACAAATATGTATTTCATCCACTTGCACTTTTAATCATTTTCCCAGTTTTATAATAAAAAATAAATGGAATGGGACTTATATTGAATCAGGAATGAATGAATTAATTAATTCAGTTACAAATCATCAATAGAATAGCGTAAATCGAGAGCTTCTTCATTAACTGTTAAATTTAACCAAAAGTTATGTCTGTTTGCTGGCATAACCGGTAATAAGTTTTTAATAATTGCCTCTTTCCTTTCGGATTTAATTCCACGATCACATGGTTTAGGTAAGGAAACAATACTGCCTTTTTTGGCTTTCACTTTAACAAAATCGAGCTTATAATAATCTTCCGAGTTGAAGTCGGTTTTGTAAGTTAGAAAATGTTGTCCTCTAGTTACCACCACCTCAACCATATCTTTTAAATGGGGTTTTGGATAATGTTTTTTAATTTTATATTGAGATGATATATCTTTCTTTCTACATAAAAAAATCTCTAACTTTCATTTCCTTTACAGTAAAGCGGCCCGAATTAGCTTCTTGAAACCCATTGACAAAATCATTAAAGTCTTAAATTTAAAATAAAAAACAATAAATAATAATAAAATGATAATATTAAATGAATATATGTATAATATTTAGTAGCCAATAATTCAAATATAATTATTTTTCAATGTTTTTGATTATGAAATAGTCTTTTAATGATTTTGGACAATCAACAAATTGACATGAGAATGGGGGTGAGCAACATACCACTGGCTTTATAGATGAATAATGACAGCTATCCAATAATGATAATAACGATGACGGGCGATGGTGAAATAAAAATGCCCAAAACACGCGCTCGGGCGCGGGCAATCGATCACGATGAAGAAAAGGAGCTTTAAAAATTTGTTGAGCAACACAGAGACATACACACATACACAATCGCTCTGCCACGACAGTGACTGACAAATTTCACTGCGGTTTACCACCCGACTATCGTGCAAGAATAGATAAATGATAAATCTTTTGCGTCTAAAGAAGATTTCTAGTTTTATTTTGTTTTGGTCGGTTTGTGAATATTTTTATTTAAGTTCTATACAGGGTATTTCTTTTCACTAGCACGTTAGAAGTATCTGGAGAACCACTCACTTTAAATATCGGAAAAAATTTACATCAATCTTTATCGACTTGATATACCTTTGGAAAATATTTTCAACTTTATAGCATTTCCAGTTATATGGGAGATAGCTACCAACTTCCTTATTTTAAATGGAAGCACCAATTTTAATAGCATTTTTGGATTCCTCATCAAATTCTAAGGCCAGTTTATGTAAAGTCTTTTGTACGTATAGTCTTTTTTACCTAAAATTTACCGGTTCCGAGTTATTCGGAAAAATTCAAAAATTTTAACAGCTTTAGGTTCCCACAGAAATTGTTACTGTTTCCTAACCACTACGAATCTGGAAGTCGGTCTTCCGGGGATCCAAAAGTAATTAATACGCTATGTTTTGACTAGTTTGAATTTGAAAGAGAATCTTCAACAACCCGCGAAATATGCCTCCGAAGTTGAATGATTTCAAACCTCAATAACATGTTTATTTTAAATGTAATGTCCCAATTTTTCCGATGGCATCATGTTCACAATTCCAGAATCTACAACTATTATTAACATTACTCTATACCGTAACCCAGCCGTTTCGAAATTCTTGTAAATTGCTCCGTTTTCAGATTCTAAATGTTTCAAGGCGATTAATTTTATTGAAAATAAACACTTTTTTG
The DNA here is from genome assembly GCA_013372445.1 of Hypothenemus hampei. Taxonomy (NCBI): domain Eukaryota; kingdom Metazoa; phylum Arthropoda; class Insecta; order Coleoptera; family Curculionidae; genus Hypothenemus; species Hypothenemus hampei. The sequence continues at coordinate 9,396 of JABRWK010000775.1, read as the reverse complement.
TTCTTTTCATAAATATTATCAGTTGCATTTCCTTCATACGTTTTTAAAAATTGATTTTATTTATAATCACACCTACCTTTGCGTTTAAACTGTGAAAATGGTCAAATTTTCCTCTCAAGCTACATCAAGTCGTTGGTCTATGAAACCCCTATAGCTACCGCAGAAAAACTGTTGGAAAAAGTGATGGCAGCCTATCTATTCCTACAACAAGATCCGTACATGTTACAACGGGTTCGCGATTCTATGATTCGACGGACAAATTTATGTAACAAGGGTCGGAGGTCGCCATTTTGAACCATTAGTATAAATTTATTATTTTTGCGTTATTTTCAATAATAAATAATACAATATCGAAATCTTTTGGTATCAACAAGACCACATTAAGTTTTTGGAGAAAAATTGGCCCACGGCTAAAACGGCTCATTTCCGACTGGGGTTTATATACAAAAATTCTTTACCGCAATGTCCTCTATAATCTCCTCAAGTTTGACACCACCTTTTTGAATTACTCCGTATACAGGGTGTCCCAGTAGTAGGGCCTCATCCGCTACCACGTTATCACGGGGAGCCTACTGAACCTGAGAAAAATCGTAAAAAAATATTTTTGAAAAAACGACCGAGTTATAAGCAAATAACTGAATGCACAGTGCGGCAACATCTGATCATACCCTAAACATACATATAAACAGGTACCGTCAATTGAGGTAATAAGGAACACTGAGGGCAATAAGGAACAAATCTTTCAGTTTATCTTCGGACGAAATAGAGTTGAAATTTCAATCTCGGAGTATGTAAATCTCAAACCTAATATAAAACCCTTCAATGTTCACATACTTCCAAGTTGAAGATTCTATACGAACTCCTCCGAACACAAACTAAAAGATTTGTTCCTTATTACCCCAATTGACGATACATCAATTTTATTATTTTTTTACTTAAAAAAAATTTAAATATCTTATTTTAATCTGTCCAACAAACAATTAATATGATGCCTTTTCTCTGGGAATGTTATGGAAAAATAAACAAAAATTGAAAATAAAATAATTTGGATTTGATAATGACAGACCTGTACCCTAAAAAGTTTGTAACTAAAAGTTATTAAATAAATGAAAAAATAAAATATAAATTTTATAAACGATATAATGTAATGTATGTAACATTGCCTCCTCATTTTTCTGGGCAGTATAATCAAAATACCGAAAACGTTATTTTCTAAAATAACTGTAAAATCCGAATTTTTTTCGATTGTATATTTTAGTAAGCAATATACAATCAATATCCTATGATGACAATTACATACAGGGTGTCGCACGAAGACCTAATCATTAGAAGTATCTGGAGAACTATGGAATATAAAAATCTAAAAAAATTCACATAAATCTTTATCGACCTGATCTATCTTTAGAAAATATTTTTAACTTTGCACAACTTCCGGTTATACCGGAAGTAGCTGTCAGCTTCCTTATTTTAAATAGAGCCCCCTCTTTTTAATAGCGTTATTGACACCCTTGTCAAATTCTAGGGCCACTTTATGTGTGGTGGCTCATCTCTAAAATTTACCGTTTCCAAGTTATTCCAGATAATTCGAAAATTTTGACAGATGCAATCACCCACGGAAATCGGTGCTGTGCCCTAACCGCTGCGAATTTTGGGATCGTTTTTTTCGGGTTCAAAGAGGATTTAATGAGCTACATGTTGACATAGTTGAATTTCAAAAAAAGTCTTAGACAACCTCCGAAATATGCCACTGAAGTTGCATGTTTTTAAACCCAAATAATTTGCTTATTTCGGTACAGGTGTCGTTAACCGACACACGATTTTCAATCGATTTTTGATTGTAATGAATAGTAGACGTCTCAAATAGTAGATTTAAAGAAAAAAAAATTGCGAAATATCATGATTTTTTGGAAAAAAAAAATTGTAATTTGACTATTTTGTGCCATTTTTCAAGCTTAACTTTCATTTCCAATAGGTAAAGTGTCATTCGGGACTCGTGGAGTGAATTGGGATGCTGGGTGGGGTAAACAACCAACACGACACTGACACGACACGACACCAACACGAATTTTTTCTTTTTTCAAAATTTAACTGTCTTACGGGACCATGGAGTGAAAAGGGGTGCTGGGTGGGGTAAACAACCGACATGACACTGACACGACACCAACATGACATCAAAGATTAACGTTGCATGAGCTAATATAACCAGAATGACTCTCGCACGAGGCTGAACGCCTCTTAGCGAACCCGGCTTTCGGCCCTCTAACCTTTCTTCATGCCCGGTTCGCCGCATTCGCATATTGTATGTTATCACATAATGGACAATATGGCGAACCGGGTATGAACTGGCGAACCGGGTATGAAGAAAGGTTAGACGGCCGAATGACACTTTACCTATTGGAAATGAAAGTTAAGCTTCAAAAATAGAATAAAATGTGGAAATTTAAAATTTTTTCTCAAAAAAGTTCAATATTCCGCTTTTTTTTTAGTCGACTATTTATGATGTCTGCTATTCAATAAAATTGAAAATTGAAAACCGCTCGAAAATCATGTGTCGGTTAACGACACCGCCACTACCCTTACAGCCAACACAGTAAACCTGTCATATTTACTGTACGTCACCGAGGAAACTACCGTAAGGGTCGTTATTCCTGAACCTAAAAAGCAACTTTAAGTAACTTATGAACGGCTGCATTTAGGGATAGAGTAATGTTAACAAAAGTTGTAGATTTTTGGATTCTGAACACGATGCCGTTGAGAAAATTGGGGCATTCCATTTGAAATAAGCAAGTTATTGGGGTTTAAAGACATGCAACTCGGTGGCATATTTCGGAGGTTGTGTAAAACTTTTTTTGAAATTCAACTATGTTAACATGTAGCTCATTAAGTGCTCTTTGAGCCTGAGAAGAACGATCCCGAAATTCGCAGCGGTTAGGGCACAGCACCGATTTCCGTGGAAGCTTGCATCTGTCAAAATTTTTTAATTTTCTGGAATCATTCGAAAACGGTAAATTTTAGAGATGGGTGACCTTACATAAAGTGGCCCTAGAATTTGACAAGGAATCCATAAATGCTATTAAAAATAAGGGGCTCCATTTCAAATAAGGAAGGTATAACCGGAAGTGTTACAATGTTAAAAATATTTTCCAAAAATAGACCAGGTCGATAAAGATTTATGTGAATTTTTTCATATTTTTATAGTCCATGGCTCTCCAGATACTTCCAATGATTAGGTCTTCGTGAGACACCCTGCATATAATACGCTTTAATTAATGCGCCAGAGCTTCCTAAAGTTCCGATCTTTTAATGGTTTTACCTCGGTCAAGTTTTCAAAAAGATTTTTTCTACGATTTTTTCCTGGTTCAGTGGGGACCCCCTGATACCGTGGGAGCGGCTGAAATGTTACTTCTGGGACGCCCTGTACGTACACCTACGCTGTATTCATTCATTCATTTTTTTCAAAGAGTCAATTTACATTTAGAAAACAATGGAGGCATATTTGAAAATATAAATAATTAATTTATTTTAATATTTTTATTCGAAAACCATTGCTTTTAGCGACATCGATAATATATACCTTTTTTAAACAAAAAAGGTGGGATAAAAGAGTTTTCCTTTCGAAAGAGACATCCAGTGTAGGACAAAAACTTAGAGCGTATTCAAATGAGATGGAACCCTGTATGTAGCGCCCCCTATCAGTAATCAAAAAACTAATGAAATATTTGGATTTTGCGTCATAAAAAACCCCTGTACACCACATTTCACCTGATTACTACATCTCTGTCCAAAGATATTCAAAAAAACGAAATAAAAATTAAAGTTCAACACTCTATATCTCAGAATTGACGGCTCTTAAGACAATCGTTTATTAAGCTAATTATACTTATTTTTCGATAATCTATCACCTGTATCGATTTGGCACCATAGTTCCCGTATATTTCCAAAATTTATTAATGATCAAGTAAATATAAAATTATTTATTTTATTTAAACTCTGACTAATAAATAAATTATTATAATATAACTATATCTTCGAACTAATTTTATTTTTAGCTAACCAACTGAAAAATAAAAACTTAAAAAAATGCCAGCTGTCAATTCTTCTTTTTTTCAAATAAACCGCCATAGATAATAGCGAACCACAACTACAATATTAAAATTCGAATAACTCAAAAAACGGGTAAGAATTTAAATATTATCGATATTATGAAATATGTTTCTTCTAAACATTCTAAATAGAATGATATAAAAATTGATAGGGTGTTCCATTTGAAATAAGAAAGTAAATTTACATTTAGTGTTTTCGCTCACCCCGTATAACGGAGATGATTTTTTGAAAATGTTTAAGGATCATATTCCTCGCCTAACTATGCAAATAAAAATAGGTTTTCTACAGTAACAACTACAGGTTAGTATCACAAGGTAGAGACGATTTCAATCATTGAATGAGAATATCGTTATAACTACCCTGTATAACATAGTAAAGTAATATCTTTTTTTAATCTGCGGGTTGCGTGTAATATGAATATGTAAAAAAATTTGGGTCATTCCATTTAAAAAAACATAAGTTTGATTTATACTGGAGTTATTAATCACCCTGTATAATTAAAAGTAATTTTAAAAAATACCCGTTTCAATTCCCCACATTTTGGTTTTTAAATTTTTATTCTAGCTCTCATAGTTTTCGCACAATATTTGGAGGCGCCTTAGATGACTCACCCTGTATATGTAACAATATACTGCCATTATCTCAGTTCCTCTTTACTTATTAAACCTCACCCAGCACCTCTTTTCACTCCTCGGTTCCGAAAGTCAGTTAAGTAGGGAAAAAATTTTAAAAAATTTTTCCTCACCTAATATGTTATAAAATAGTTAATTAAAGATTGAATAATTTTTCCAATAGGAAAATGTGTAATAAAAATCTTGCTAACACGTTTTACACCGTCGGTTTTTATTCCTTTTCAAGATTTGTTCGTAGAAACAAAAACTTTGAAAATATATGTAGTTAAAAATCTCCTTTCCTACATCAGTGCGTATAATACAGCGCCATACAAATACAAACGAAATAAATGTTTCAATTTGAACATTTCTAGAATATTTATATCGAAGTGATATTAACAGAAAAGAAAAAAATTGAATATTACTTTTAGCTGGGAAAAACAAAACAAACTCACTAATAAAACAAACGAATACAACGAAATGATGAAGTCCTAAACAATATCAAATTAAAAATGTAAAGTTGATAGAAACTTTTTCTTAGAAAAATTTTTCAATTTTTTCTTTAATGACATTAAAATAATTACATTAATGACATTTAATGACATTACTTCATATTTCGATTTTTGTACATACATATACAGGGTGGATCAAACGGCAATGGATTGATAAGACAGTGATTTGCATTTGGACAATACACTAGTTAGTTAATCTTTAGTTCAGAAATTTATTTTTTTTTTGTAAAAATGCACACCAGATTTTTACTTATTAAAACGCTAAAACAAAATATTTTTCAAACAGTTGTTCCTTTTTTGTGGTTTTAGTTAAAAGAAGCAATCCCATTTGCCTCTTTATTTTTTTTTAATAAGAAATAATGTAACTTTGATGCAACTCGTGCATTTTTTAGTTAATTCCATTTACGTAAAAAACAAGAAAAAAAGGGTTAACCATTATAGTTTTTCAAAAAGTGCAAAGAAATCATCACAATTTTTTTCCCAATTTCGGTTTCCTTTTCCAGGTTTTATGTAATTCGGGTGGCCTCCATGAGATCCCTTTGAAACTACTTCCGCCCACCGTTGAACAACTATCCTTGACCAGAAATGATTTTCGAATTATTAAAAGTGACAGTTTCGCTGGTCTAAGGTTTCTAAAAAAATTGTCAATGGACGGGAATAATATTTCGTTAATTAAACCGTTTGCTTTTCGGTAAGTCTTTGTCATTTTTCAATAAGTAGTAAAAAGAAAAAGAGAGGACCAACGAATAAAGAGAATTGAAATAAGAACGAGTAGAAAGGAGGAGGAAGAGAGAGAAAGGAACAGAAAGAGAGAGAGAGAGAGAGAGAGCAACAATNCTTTTTTTTTTTTTTTTGTGTTAGTGGAGAAAATGCTGTTACGCACGCCCCGGCCGTTGATGTTATGGTGGTAAGTCGACCGGGGGAGTGTGGGACTCGCGATTGGACTCTTTGCCATACCCACTAATAACTCCACTCTTCCCGTGGCCTTGACGTCGCCACGGGGCATCTCGCATCCCACCCAGGTCTTAGTCGTAGGGTATTACTATGAGTAGGAGGAGGCCTTGAAGCGCCAAGAACTAGGAGCGCCGCATATTTCCCCTTTTACTGGGAAAACCTCTCTGACTCTTTCTCCGCCTTTTCCTTTCTGACCATTATGTTGCGAAGCATCGCCATTACCTCCTTTTGTCTGGTGATGTCGGTAAGTAACCCACCGATGTTCTCTTTTTTTATTTTTTTATTTATTTTCATCTCCGTTTGACGTCGGATCTCGTCTAAGCCGGGGCATATCAAGATGGTGTGCTCCGCATCATCATTTTCAGAGTTACAGAGCCAGCACTCTCTGGTTTCAGATTTACTTATTTTATAGAGGTATGCACGAAAAATTCCATGACCAGTGATCGCCTGTGAGACGTAATAGTCTGTGTCTCGGCCGTATTTTATTCAGTCCGGTATCTGAGGTATCATTATTTTTGCCCAACCGCTATAGTCTTGCCATCTTTCCTGCCAGGCCAAAACCTAACCTAACCTTACCTTACCTTTTTTTCTGACTAACATATTAGCCTGGCCCCTGCGCAAGGATATTGTTTTTTTAAGTTTATTGTTTTTGAAGAGCACAGAGTTTAACCTTACCATACCTTACTTAACCTATTACCTATTGTCTTGGTAATTGCGTTTAGTTTGTTTTTCATATTCCTCCTAAGAGTAAACTGAATATTTCTTCTGTGGATTTGTATTTTGATTGCAATATATTTGATATTCTTTACTTATTAGATGTTTTTTTACCCCACCCAGCACCCCTTTGCACTCCACGGTCCCGTAAGACAGTTAAAAATTGAAAAAGTTAAAAAAAAACGAAAAAAAAATGAAAAAACGAAAATGATCCGTATTTATTTTGTTAGAGAATGTCCTAAGAAGCCCAAAAATATGTTTCTTTTCTCAAAACTGTAGGTTTATTTAAAGCGTCCCGTAACCGATTTTGGAAATATTAATGAAATATTATTTTTTTAAAAAAACTTTAACTTACTGTATCTTTGTAATGAAGTATTATTGAAATATAGTTTGTGTGGGAAACCACCACTATTTTTCAATGGAGAGTTAGCCTCTCAAAAAATGGTGTAAGTTTGTGAAACATCTTGTATATACTATATGTTACCGTTACACTGTATATTTCAGTTATTTAATAGATCACCTAGTTATTTTATAGAATAACTAACGAACCCGGTTAGAGTGTGTAGGTATTGTATTTTTAATTTTACACTTTACCTAGTTATTCTATAAAATAACTAATGATAGACAATTAAAATGGAAAAAAAACAATTTGACATAAAAACACATTCGCAGTTTTATAAATTAACTGATAATAAATAATATACATATATTTCGCTGTTCCCAAAGCACAAAACATTTCGTTGACAATTACACATTTCTGTTTAATTGTTGTTATGTATATGTGAATTTTACTATCAAACAATAATTCAAAATGAAAAACGCTAACATAAGTTTAAAATAAAAATCACACATCCAAAAGCAACGGGCCAAAAAAAATTTAGGAAATGTAGCAAACACCCTGATTGGAAACCAGGTATAACCGGTTTAAACTATTTTCGTTTGTCGTCGTTAATACTTTTACGATTGAGCAACCGTTATTCTATAAAATAACTAATTAAATTATAAAATCCAATCATTTTATATACTTTAACTGATTCATTTAGATATTTCATGAAAACTAGGGAGTGCATGAAATAACAAAATTCCACGCGTTAACGGTAACATATATTCGGGGTGTTTGTTTTTTCGATGGCACATTAGCCGTCTCTGGAAAACTATGAAATATACAAATCTACAAAAGTTCACAAAAAACTTTATCGACCTGATCTATCTTTGGAAAATAAAAATATAAACAACTTAAACGGGGTGTCCCATTTTTTTGCATTTTCGGATTTCTCGTCAAATTGTAAGGCCAATTTATGTAAAGTGTCTCATGTGTAAAATTTCCTGTTTCGGAGTTATTCCAGAGAATTAAAAAATTTGACAGTTGCAGGCTCCCACAGGTCGGTGCCGTGCCCTAACCGCTGCCAATTTCGAAGTCGGACTTCTGAGGCTCCAAGAGGACTTAATAAGCTATATCTTGACGTATTTTGATTTAAAAAAAAATTTTGACAACCCCCGAAGTATGCCTTCGAAGTTGCACGATTTTAAACGTCAGTAAATTGCTTATTTCAACTGGAATACCCCCATTTTCTTGACGGCAACGTGTTCAGAACTCAAAAATCTATATTTATTATTTATCATTATTTTGACCTTAAACCCAACTGTTTCTATGTTCTCCAAAAAGTCCTCTCTTTTTTGGGGTCAAATCTTTTGGTAATCGCACTAGGCATCGTAATATTTGTCTACGCAGTAATATCATCGGTGCAAACGTTTATAGAAAGATTTAGGCTTAAGTCAAAAAGGAAGCAATTTTCGGGAACCTAGAAACGGGTTTGGTCATAGAATCAAATTAATAAAAGTTCTAGATTTTTAAATCTTGAAACATAATGCCGTCGAAAATTGGAGCATTATATTTGAAATAAACAAGTTATTGACATTTGGAATCGAACTTCAGAGGCATATTTTAAGGATTGTGAAAGACTTTTTAAATTAAAAGACGTCAAAACGTGGCTTATTAAGATTTCTTAGAGGTTCAGAAACTTGAGTCGCCAATTTGCAGCGATTAGGGCACAGCCCATGATTTCCAAGAGACCAAAGCTGTCAAAATTTTTGAATTTCCCGAAATAACTTGGAAACGATAAATCTTTGAGATAAGGCACTTTAGATCAACTGAAATTTACCAAGAAATCCGAAAATGACAAAGAAATTAGAGGGTTCCATTTAAAATACTGAAATTGACAGCTACGTCCGGCATAACCAGAAGTGCCACAAAGTTTCCAAACGTAGATCAGGTCGATAAAGATTTTTATGAATTTTTTCAGATTTTTATACTTGTATTCCATAATTTTCGGGATATATACAGGGTGGCCCATTAGTGCGATAAAGTATGATATATCAATAAATATGCCATTTAGAAGGAAATGTTTCATATAAAAGTTGTTGGCCCTTAAGAGCTGCGTATTTAAAAAAAAAATTTTAGTATACAGGGTCCGCCATAAAAGTGTGGTAGTACTAAGTTA
>JABRWK010000774.1:7988-19029 GCA_013372445.1 Hypothenemus hampei | reverse complement strand
CTCAGCACCCCAATTCGCTCCACAGGTCCCGAAAGACACTTTAGTATTGAAAAAAAAACAAAAAAAATAAAAAAAAAAGAAGGAAAAAAAACGAAAAGAGATACTTTTTCCGGAGTATCACAGATCGATAGAAAATTGAAAGACGATCATTTTGCTTTTTTTCTCGTTGTTCTAGCTCATTGGGATCAAAACGTATCGCCAAAAAACGAAAAATGAGCGAAATTTTGGGCGTGGGTTTCACCCCTTAAACCTTGACGACGGCCGCTAAAAAAAATACGTGTCGATTATTTTTCATTGTACTATATATGTACCAAGTTTCATTCAAATCGGGAGGGAACACCTGGGACAGTTCTCTTGTCAGTATAATAGCCGCCACATAGAGAAATTCAAGCTCACCTATTTTGACAAGCTATCGCTTCTGTATTATTCTGTGCTATTGTGCACTTGTGCACTGTGAATTTACTTTACGCACTGTCTTTATACATGGTAAGGCTATTTGAGGAAGGCGTAAGCAACTATTTTTTATAGTTGAATATGTATAAAGAAGCACTTTTGACACCGTCTCCGATGTGTAAAATGACTTTTTATAATCGTCTGTAGAAAAACCTTAAGGTGCGTATCCATTTGTATCATTTGCGCGTTGCGTAGCACCTTCGCGTAGCACGTTGAATGTGGTGGATACAGATTGCGTTGCTGCATTCCATATCAAAATATGCAACAATGAAATGCAACGGGGATAAAAAATTGATATATTTTTTTTAATGTCGTTTTATCGTTACGTATCAATGAATGAAACGCAACCTGCTACGCGACGGTGCTACGCAACGGGCAAATGATACAAATGGATACGCACCTTTAGAATATAAAACATCAGGAAGGTATCAGCACATAATCGCGCACATACGCGATTATGTGCTGATACGGAAGTTAGCCATATTGGTCTTTTATTCATTCATTATTAATTAGTTTAGCTCGTGTTTCTCACAATCACTGTTTCTTAATTTTTGATTATTTCAGTCGGTTTTGGTTAAATATTTTAGTTGATTTGTGTTGTTTTGTGTTAATTCATTGTTTAAACGTTCTAAGTGTTATCGACTTTTTTATTTGTACTCTGTTATTAAACAGAATTATAACATTATTAGTTTTGCTTATTAAATTATTTGTAAAAATACTATAAATAATGATAAAATACGGAATTTGTATAATAAATTAATCTTATTTAAGGACAATAAAAATAATTTTTGTACGTTTGTATTACGAATGTTTTCTTTATCTTTGGAGTATTTTCAACTGCCAGTTTAAAACATGCAGGTAGGTATATTCCTCCAAAATTTTATTTTCTCTTTCTTTTCTAATAGTATAATTGAGGACCTTGGTGCAAAAAGGGGATAAGACACATTTCAAAATTTTTTTTTCATCGTTACTTATCCCATTTTTGCGCCAAATTTATGAAGCAGAGGAGTCGATTGTGCTTATAACTTCGTTGTTTATTGACATACTCGTCTCGCTATTGTGTCAAACGGTTTGTCTACTTCATGAATTTGGTGTAAAAATGAGTTAAGTAACGATGAGAAAAAAATTTTGTAATGTGACTTATCCCCTTTTTGCACCAAGATCCTCAATTGTTAAATTGTTATTTCGTTAAAAAATAAAGTATTAAAAAATGCAATTCAAATCATTACGTATGTATGTGGTAGGTAAATATCTGTTAATATTTGACGTAATGATTTGAACCTACTCCACTGTTTACCGGAAACATCCAATCCGCCATATGCAACCTCCATCCCGGTCAACTATTATTTACTACATTCCTCCTTTCTGATGTTTTATATTCTAATTCTAAGAGAAAAACACATTTTATCCGAATCTGAAAATTTGAAAAACTACTCAAAAATAAAAAATACCTGGATGCCATAATGGAATACACATCTCGGCTACACATTATTCGTTAAAATTTCTTTTCCCTTTCTTCTTTTTTCTTTCTAACTTAAATCTAAATAATAATGTTAAATCATAATGTAAATTTATTAGGTCGTTCCGAAAGTCATTTCGTTTTTTCAAGAGAGAACGTAATTGTATTTATTCACAGCTAACTTAAAACCTAAGCTGCATTGTTATTATACAGGGTATTCACCTAGTGCGGTCTCGGAAAATTACAGCTAAAATATATAATATTTTGAAAATTTTTTTGTGGTGTATAAAACTCATAAAGTGCTACTATTTTAAAATTATTTTCGTTTTATACAGGGTGCTCTAAATAAGTGAAAAGTATCTAAATTGAGGCGGTAGCTGGAAAAAGAGCGTTCGGGCTCGGACGCCCTTTTTTCGGAGATCGCTTTTTTCAATTCTTTATTTATTTTTTTTCTATTTGAATACATATTGCAACAAAACTGAATCAACATTTATTGGAAAGTCGTCATTTAAATACTTGTAGAATTTGTTGAAAAATTTGAGCCTCGTTTTCTCAAAACTGAGTTTCCGAGCGAACGCCCTTTTTCCAGCTACCGCCTCAATTGTTTTTTTTTAAATAGAACACTCCATTTATTATTATTATCGTTTTAGATTACTCGATACAAATAAATGTTAGTTTGGTTAAGGTTTACCTACCCTAAACTTGAAGGATTTTGACATAATTGAAATTTTGTAAAAATGTAAGGTAAATTTCAAAACTTTGTTTCCAACTGGGTATAAACCAGAGTAAAGTGTCGTCTACACATAATATTTTATCGTTACACTTGCATGATGCAATAAGGCTGATCGTTTTTTTTATTGACATAATTCATGTGGTCACATTATTCAAATTTTCGCTGTTTTTCGTTAAGTAATTTCATATTATAATGCAAGAAGAACTGTTAGTAAATATAGTTGCATTATGTGCGATAAAATTGAAAAAAAATTCTTCAAAACGTTCGCGGTGGTGTCGGAAGTGGTTGTTGAAAAGAGAAATATTCTCTCACGTCAATCTCCTCCAAGAACTGCGACAGGAACTACAAGATTGGGGCAATTATTTGCGCATTGATATAAATACGTACCACAAATTGTTAACTCTGGTAACACCAGAGATAGAAAAACAAAATACTGTCATGAGAACGGCTATTAGTCCTCATGAGAAACTTAGTGTGACATTAAGATTTCTAGCCACTAGGAGAAGCTACAAAGATCTTGAATTTACCACAATAATTTCCAAATAAGCTTGACTCGGATCATTCCTGAAAGTTGCGAGGCCATGTACAATGCATTAAAAAAGGAATATTTAAAAGTAAGTACAGAAAATAACATATCTCGTTTTTGAAAAGACATTTATTAGTAAGGAAAAGTCTGTTGACTTAAATATACTTCTTTAGAACTATCACTACAGTTTAAAACTCTAAAGTTTGTTAAAGCTTCTAATTCAGCCTCAAAAATAACAGCATTAATCAGCCCAATTTATGCGCTTCATATTTTCCAAAAACATCAAACTCATCATAACACTGAATGGCCTGCAGTTTTTCTCCAGCTAGTTGAAGTACTTCGATAGTTAGATCATTACTGTTTTTGGATCGCATTCTCTTTCTCGAAATTGAAATTTGACTGCTGGAGGATGGTGTATCATGTCTTGATAGAGCTGAGAATGCAGCCTCTGTTTGCATTTCTTCATCATTTATCAATTCTTCTTCATATTTATAAGAAAAAACAAGCATTTTTAATTTATTTTTATTTTTTCTGTACCTACAATAAAAAACTATAAGAACAATATTTTACGCTCATTACTACAATTTTTGCATTTCCTTATTGTTTGATTGATCCAATATTTGTTTTCAGTTTCCGATTACAGAAAAGGAATGGGTAGATATAGCTGAAGGCTTTAATAGTAAGTGGCAGTTTCCTCATAGTCTTGGGGCAGTTGACGGGAAGCATGTGAGAATTGTACCACCAGCTCATAGTGGTACTACTTTAATTATAAAGACATCTACAACATAGTACTCATGGCAATTGCAAATACTAATTGCGAATTTATTTTCTGCGATATTGGAACCAACGGCCGGATTTCGGATGGAGGAGTCGTTTCCTACACGAAATTTTATGAGAAATTGGTACATGATAGCCTGAGGATTCCTAAAGCAGAAAAAGTTCCAAATAGTAACCAAGTACTTCCATATGTGTTTGTTGGCGATGAAGCTTTCGGAGTGCGCTTTGATTTTCTAAAACCATATCCAAGAAGCAGCTTAAACCGAGAAACCTGAATTTTTAATTACAGACTATAAATGGCTCGACGTGTTATTGAAAACACATTTGGAATAATGCTTCCCGTTTTCGAATATTGTAAACTGTCATTAATTTAAAAGTAAAAAATATTAACGTTATAGTGATGACTTGCTCTGAACTACATAATTTTTTAACGAGACTTTGTTGTCAACAATACTCGTCTCCAAATGTACTCGATGCAGAAAATATAGAGAATGGTTCTGTAACGTTAGGAGCGATATGTCATCCCGAACTTATACACAATCTTCAACTTGGTAAACCTAGTCAAGTTCTGGCAAGTGCAAGAGAAGTGAGAGAAAAACTCAAAATATACTTTAACAATGGAGGATTGGTACCGTGGTAAGACAAATTCATCACGTAGTTTTAAACGTTTATAAATAAATGGAAAAAAGAGTTTTTTTATGTTATTATGCATTGTTTTATTAGTATTTAGAAACATTAAATGATAATTCTTTTCAAAAATAATAAAATATTAATTTCCAGACTTATCTCTAGATCATAGTTTTCTATATTTGTTCGAGATCTTCTCGGTTGTTGGCCTTAATCGCTCTGGAAAGAAAGCAAATTGAAATACCACAGAGAAAGTTTAAAAATTTCTTCTGTTCCCGCCCCAGTACGCTAGGACTCCTTTATTTTCGCACACAGTTCGAAATGAATTGATTTTTTTGGTGACTGACTCTTTAGTTGCCTGAGAATCCACTTCTTTATATATGTTAACCAAATCGGTGTATGCCAGGTTTTTCTTGTCTCGGTTACTGTAGTTTTTTGATTTCACTTCCCAAAGGTAAAGAAAACTTCGGTACAACTCAATAAATTCCGTAAAGAATCATGGGACCAGTACCGTAAATCAAGTGCCATTTTGCCACTAAAAAATGATACACCATCTCCTAGCAGCTAATCTTCGAACTCGAAGAAGCTACCTAGAAACAACAATAATCTAACCTACGAAGTACTGCAACTAGTTGGAGAAAAACTAAAGGCCATTCATTATGACGATGAATTTGATACTTATGGAAAATATATAGCGCATAAATTACGTGGTTTTATAGGGAACCAACATATCTTTGCGTGAAAGCTTATCAATGACATTATTTTTGAGGCTGAGCTGGAAGTTTTAATAAAAAATTTTAAAGTTTTGAATTGTGGAGAAGTCTTCTTAAGTCAACAGAGTATTCCTCATAATCATACAACAAATCCCCCTATTTACCCGACAAGTTAGCCACAACCTAGTCATCAAGTTCCATCTATGCAGTAAGTGTAAGAGTATGAAGTAAGTGTAAGTATAAGTGTTGTGCTGTCATTTAATTAATGTTATTTATTACTTACTTCAAATAAATATCGTTTTAAAAAACCAGACATGCTATTTTCTGTATTTACTTTTAAATATTCCTTTTTCAATGCATTGTATATGGCTTCACAAGTTTCCGGAATGACGCGACTCAAAGCTTGTTTGGAAATTATAGTTAAATTTTAGAAATCCTTATAGCATCTATCAGTGGCTAAAAACCTTAGTGTAGCAGTGAATCTCTCATAAGGGCTAATTATCATGGCAGTATCTTGTTTTTCAATTTCGAAGAATTAACAATGTGTGGTATGTCTCCATGTCCATACGGAAATAATTTCACCAATCTTCCGGTTCTTATTGCAGTTCTCAGAGAAGATTTACATGTGAGAATATTTCTAACTTTAATAGCTAATTCCGAGGCCACCGTGAACGAATTGCAGATTTTTTTTTTAATTTTAGGACACATAGTACAATAATTGTATTATGTGTGAGGACGCGGAAAGCATAACGCGACTTGCGCTCGGCCAGTCCAGCCTAATACGAAAAGGAGGGGATGTCACGGCGAAATTAATATAATTCGTTTTTTTTCACATTTTTCACCCTGCGATTTCTCCGTTAATAATTGACGGATTGAGCTCATTTTTGCATAGAAACATTCAGTAATTTTAAGCGCTGCTGACAAGCCAAGTTGCATCGTGATTTTCTCAAAATACAGGGTCTCTACAAATTGAGGTAACAAGACGAAAAACTTTTTTATTTGTGATTTTTCGAAAAAAAGTCACTCTTCATAAATTGTTCTGCTTCTACTCAAACTACCAAAACCAATATTGGATTCTCAGATTTTTATACAGGGTGGTCAAAAAGTTAAAAAATGTGAAAAAGCACCAAGAGTAAAGTACCCTCATTTATTTTTTTTTTTTACATATTATGTATACCTATTAGGTTTTAAAAGAAAAACAACATTTAATCATGTAAATGCATTTATGTGGTTTTGATGCATTCTTTTTTTTAGTTGTAAAGTCCAAAATTTTTATCGCATTGTGAAATGGGAGTGATCATGAACGGGATATAAATGCTGAATTTCAATTTGATTTTTGGTCCAAAGTAGGGACAAATAAATTAACACTTTGGCTACCACGAAGTCCAAACCTTAGACATCACTTTTTTTAGCAAATGGGCTTTGAAACCCATATGTTCTACTGAACATTAAATTATTATTATTATTATTTTAAATATTTTTTGTGTTTTTGTTCAGCTTTACTATTTTCAGTTCCAAGTTAATAATTAATTTAAGTTGAATGTTCATGTTTAAATTTGTATTTTTTTAAAGTAGTGTTTGCGTTTATTTTCTTTGTTGTTTTGTATTAGTTTCGTTTTTATTTTTTGCATGGATTTTATTTTTATATTTTTGTGTCACTGCATAGCGCTTGTATTATTTATTTCATTATTTTAGTTGCAAAAAATAAGCTTTATAAACTTTTTAAAAATTTATTTAATGCAATGACTAAAATTTAAAAAAATTAAATTTTTTTTCCGTTTTACGATTAAACAAACATTAGCATTCTTTTATTTATACCATAAATTAAGTTAAATATTATTATTTAATATGTTAAACACCCTGATCAAAGACCACAATCATTTGTTGCTTGAATACATTAATTTTTATTATTTTTTTTTCAATGATACATTTTCTAAAAAGTTACTAAAATAATTTTGGCCGTTTTCACTTACATAAGGAAGAAGAGCTTTTAAATTCTTAACCTTTTCTTTTGAAACGCCTAAAATTTCAGCTGGAAGGGCTGTATCGAAATCTTCAAATGTTAATTTAGTTTAAAAAAAACGTTTCAAATTTACCATCATAATCAGTAAAAACATCAATTTTGCCATTAGGGTAATAATGAATTTTGACAGCTTTACTGATTTGAAAATTTTTCGGAACTCTATACTTATTTTCAATTACTCGGTCAAAATCTTTAACTTCAAAATCGTTTTTATTCACAATAATGAAAGGAGGACTTTTAGCGGTTTTAATCAAATTAATGTATTCGTCCTCTGTTTCGATGGATTCCTCCATTTTTTTTTGGCTGTAAAGTCCAAAATTCCTGTCACATTGTGAATAGGAGTGACCACGAACGGGATATAAATGTTGAATTTCAATTTGATATTTGGTCGAAAGTAGGGACAAAAAAACTGCTACAAAGTAATTGTTATTTTGCCCTGGACAACTATCGGAAAATAGCAAAATTTTATTGTACATATCTAATTGAAATTCTTTTTGGATTACGTGCAGTAAAAAATTACAAAACGTATTTCCTCCTTTTTTGAACAAACCTTCAATAAAAGTGAACATATAGCTTCGGTCGCTATTGTGCACATGTACATTAAACACATGTAACCAAAGTAATCGCAGATAAAATTGTGCATTGACAGGGAGTTTGGGCAACGGCAAGTTTTGGGCGAAATCAAATTCAAGGCACAAACATGTTTCAGCTTGAGATAACATTGCTTCTTTAATTTTAGTACACTTTTGAACTCTTTTTTTGTGGTCTTGAGCAGCTTCACTATTTTCAGATTCAAATTTTTCATATTTATAACATTCATTGCAAACATCTATTCTAGGCAACTCGAATGTAAAATTCATAAAATGATTAAAATATTTACAGTAAGTCGATTTTTTGATTGGAACTATGTTAGTGTTTGTTTTTTCTTTTAAAAATCACTGAAAAGTATGTACAATTTGTTTAATGTTAAACTTGAATCCTTAAAATACTTTAATTTTGAACGTTCTCTCGAATAATGGGATTCGCTATGAGGAATGCTATTGCAATGTTGGTGTATAAGTGTTTTAACATTTTCCGATAATTTTGTAAAATGTCCTGTTTTCGCTCCCCCGCGTTTATCCTTTAAGCTTTCTTGATTTGTAATTTTTTTTTGTAGGGAGGTAAACCTAGATTTCGTGATAGACAAAACTGCAAATAAAAAAGTTTGGCATGTTTTAATTTCTTCGTTTATACCAAACTGTTGCGGAAAACGATATTCCCACAACACTTTCTTCTTTGAATTTAAAGTATCATGTTTAGTAACGGACGAAAGGCTTTTCATCATTTGCGATAGTAAAATGTTTTGTCCGTTGTAATCACCTATTTGTTCATGAAATGTTTCAAAAAGTCGTTTTTGCGGGAATTCTTGTACTTTTAAATAGCAATTATTTTTACAGCATTTTTCAGGCGATTTAAAAATTTTCGCAGATATAATCTTATTGCTTGTTCTTGAAATATACTCTTGGCCCTGTATGAACGAACAATAAATGGTTTGCTTTTATTTATTTTTAGTTAAAAACTCTTTCGTTACCTTATTTTTAGCAATTCTAGCAATATTTGCTCTCCATATGTTTTCATTTCTGGTTCACTTACGCCCTATTTGTAACTTTTTTGTCGGAGTCATTTTATTTTACATAAATAGTACTTTTTAGAACTAGTTTTTTGATAATGATTATTGAAATTAAATGAAGAAATTTTTTATTGAATTATGTGTCAAAAATAATATTTGTTTCCATAACTACCAGATTTCTTTTCTTACTGACTCGATTTTTTAATATTATTTAATTGCCATAAAATTAAACAATTCCTTAATTATACCAGAAAACCTAATAGGTAAATACTGCTATAAAATTAAAAAATTCCCTGATTATATCTAAAAACCTAATAGGTATACATAATATGTAAAAAAAAAAAATAAATGAGGGTACTTTACTCTTGGTGCTTTTTCACATT
Organism: Hypothenemus hampei; assembly: GCA_013372445.1. Taxonomy (NCBI): domain Eukaryota; kingdom Metazoa; phylum Arthropoda; class Insecta; order Coleoptera; family Curculionidae; genus Hypothenemus; species Hypothenemus hampei. The sequence goes on along the minus strand of JABRWK010000774.1, from coordinate 9,726 downwards.
TTTTAACTTTTTGACCACCCTGTATAAAAATCTGAGAATCCAATATTGGTTTTGGTAGTTTGAGTAGAAGCAGAACAATTTATGAAGAGTGACTTTTTTTCGAAAAATCACAAATAAAAAAGTTTTTCGTCTTGTTACCTCAATTTGTAGAGACCCTGTATTTTGAGAAAATCACGATGCAACTTGGCTTGTCAGCAGCGCTTAAAATTACTGAATGTTTCTATGCAAAAATGAGCTCAATCCGTCAATTATTAACGGAGAAATCGCAGGGTGAAAAATGTGAAAAAAAACGAATTATATTAATTTCGCCGTGACATCCCCTCCTTTTCGTATTAGGCTGGACTGGCCGAGCGCAAGTCGCGTTATGCTTTCCGCGTCCTCAATTATACTCAATAATAGATCTTCATCGATGCTGATTTTGAGTAGATTCAGCGACAGACTGACCGAAAATTTGAATAATATAACCACATGAGTCATGTAAGTAAAAAAAACCGGTTTGTCTTATCGCATCATGCAAGTTTGACGATAAATCATTACGTATAGACGACACTTAAGCTGAAATTCACATTAGACCTTAGGCATAAGATATATTTCATCCTACAGTCATGAAAATGTTTTATACAGTATGTTCCAAAAATAAATTCAAAATGTGCTAACTTTGACGGGTAATAACTTTCTTAATTTAAATAGAACAACCTATATTAAATGTCTTAAACAAATAGACAGATTTATTGCCAATCGAAAAGTATTATTCTTTCCTATATCTAAATGTACAGGTTTTCTTTCAGAATTAAGATTTAAAAGAAAGTACAAAATTCTATTACATTATACAGTGTGGCTCAGTTAAAACCGAACTACCCCTGTAAAATTTTTATTTACAGTCCGAAACGTGAAGAACAGCAAGGTCGAATTGGAGAAATTTTAATTTTTCAAATTTTTTTTTCCTTTTTTTAATTTTTATTTTTATTTTTAGTTTTTCTTAAGAACTTGTTAGAAGATAAAATTTTAGTCGTTCTACAAGTTAAAAAAAAAATTGTATCAAAATCGGATCGCAAGTAAAGATTTTACAGGAGTATTCCTCTATAAATTGAGCATATTTCGTTGCCCTGTAACTTTTTAAAGAACAAACCATTTTTAACAAAATTTGGGACAAAACTACTTAAAATTATTCTAAAGACGACCCCGAAGTCAAATTAAGGAAAAAATTTGACCATGAAAAAGAAGCAAAGTAGGCTTTGGATTTGAAACGAGCGCGACGAGCACTTACCCTAAGATAGAGTTTTTGATGCCCTACAATTTAAAAAAAAACTATCAAAATTGGACTGTAAATAAAAATTTTACAGAGGTAATTCGGTTTTAAATGAGTCACACTGCATGTATATGTCAGTTGCCATGGTTACATATAAAATATCAACGAGTAGTTCTACTCGTGGTGGAATTAAATACGGCATTTATGTAAAAATATTTTTTTGTTGATAATTGGGACAAAAAGTAATTAGGGGACAAAATGTACTATAAAAAAGCCAATCTTAAACCGGCTAGACAAAATTACGGTAAATATTCATTTTAAAGCTGTTATTCTATTTTTAAGAGACAGGGAAGTGAGAACATGTGCAAGGAAATGAAAATTAAATCAAAAATTATATAAAATACTTTTATTTTTTAATTGAACATGAAAGCTATAAAAAAGTATCTATCTTATCTTAACAAAATATTTAATTATAATAAGATTTCTAAC
>JABRWK010000773.1:7531-19069 GCA_013372445.1 Hypothenemus hampei | reverse complement strand
AATTTATACATTTAAGCAATAACCTACGTTGACTTTTTAAAATAAAATTTCCTAAACTCTTAACTGCTGATATGATTTTAAAAATAATGGGATTATTTTTTTTTATTATTCAAACGAGACATTTACAAATTTTGGTAATAGTAGTCTAGCATAAACGAAGTGTGTACTACATTGTTTATGGTTTTTTTCTCAGAGAGTTTCTGTAAAAAAATTAAAAACACCAACTCAATTTCTTTCCTAATTAAAAAAGTTGTAAAAAACCTTGTAAGTATATAAAAGCACCATCAAAATTGTACTAAATTCTCATCAATATTCATTAATGATTAAATTTGTCTCAATAAATGGCTTACTAATAAAGTTTAAAAAAACTAAAATAACAGTGCAAGACAGGAAACAACCAATAAGAAAAAATCAAGTATTATAAAGCATTCACTAACCAGTAATCTGTAGCAGGAAATTAGAAAATCTTGCAACTGTATCTAAAAAAATCAATGATCGTATGTATGCATGTCAAAATAGCAAGATAAACAGGTGATCAATACTACTATGCTCTAAAGTAAAATGCAATTTTCTCTGAATGCAAATTTATGTAGATTCGTTCTTCTTGGTTAGCATAACATTAGAGTCAGATTTATTGCTCAGTTTTGGCCTCGTCAGAATTATAAATAGATCATTCACCATTTTATACTGAATTTGCATTTAAACAATAGGATATGCAATCATAAATACATCTTGTTTTATTTTGTCAAATTACACGTAAAAAACTGGTTGCTTCAGTCATCATTTGACACTTGACAGAATGTTAGACTTGAAAACCTAACCTAACATTGTTAAGTATTAGAAACGTTAAAAATTATATTATTTTTCTAGTTTTACACAGAATTTACACTACTTATTTGATTTTTTATATTAAAATTCGTAACGCTTACGACTTTCAGCAACAATTTCAATAATCAGTAACAATATATTCTTGGAACCAACAAAACAAACTAGTAATCAAGGGTAAGTTTCTCAATTATTATAAATGCATAAGTTTACCAAATAAATATGGATGACCCCACTTTTTCCCACTACCAGACCTTACACTACTTTTTAAATTTAATATCTACAAGACCCTCCATAAAAACATGAATTGCACTGATTTCCTTATAGACAGTCCCATTTGAAAAAAAACGAACCTATTAAGGAGTAATACCGTTAAGAGCGTATAGCTGCAACACAAAAACACGTAGGTACCTCCTAATATAAACTGTAATTTAAAAATGTACATTTTTTAAATTTTGAGCTGGCTTCTTAAAAGTTTAAATAAATGTAAATGTTGTAAAACATTATCACTATCAGTTCCTTGACCAAAAATATTGAAAATAAGTCTTGTATATTTTGAGCCCCATTTCAAAGAAAACACAACGAAAAACGACTAAAAAATCACATTTACACGACCGATAATTCATGGACGCATAAAAAATCAATTTCTTTGAGTCATTACCGACATTCAACATAAATGGGAATAAATTAAAAACTCAAATTCTTTTGATCTATTTATCGACCCTAAGAAGTTGAAATCGGGACACAGGGGTTTTTACTTGTCGAAAATCAATTTGCCTTGGTGGACCTTCGCGTTTTTATTGTCTTCTTGTATAGATAAAAAATTACAAGATCATGCTGGGGTAGTTTGAAGTTTTTTGGATCATGTATAAATAGAAACACCCTCAAACCTGCCACGTATATTACCCAATAGAAACTGATTAAATCTAAAGAATGTTTCGCAACATTATACAACTTCAAGTTTCTATGTTAATAACTATTAACCACTCACGAAAAATTGAATTATTCATATTGTTTCGTTAGACTATGTCGTTACAAATGCTTTTGTAATGACTATTTTATCGAAAAATTGCAATAAAAATATGTATAATTTAGACCATATGACACAGAAAATTTAAATTTAGGTAATCGAAACTCCTATAATGTAGAATTCTCTGAGATTTAAATAAGGATCACTTATTTATTGTTGCAGAACAGTGCATTCCATTTAATCTATAAAATGAATGGAGTATTGGATTTATACATAGCCAGCAACTTGGAAGACTTAAAAGTTATAGCTTTTAAGTCCAACAATTTAGGAAAGAACTCTGTCCGTATTGAGAAAGCCATTAAGACTTTGTATTCAGCAATAGTACACGAAACATCAGATCAGGAGAAATTATATATTCATTGTTTAAGATATAAATTTAGTATTGATACTTTGTGTAGAATTGGCGATAAAAAGTTTTATGAATTGCTTCATTCATCTGAAATAGCTAAAGTCAACAAACATCTTGATGAATTAGAACCAATTTTAAGAAAACGATATGAATTAGAAAATTTAAAGAGAAATAAACAGAATGAATTTTCTGTCAATAAGCCAACCACTTTGCAGAACATTAATAATGAATTGAAAAAAGAAGACAAGTTATTTGACAATGAATTTATATCAGTAAAAGAATTATTTATTGCTATACAGGACAAAGTAAATATATTAATAGTTGATATTCGTCCAGATAGAGAATATTCTGAATCCAAAATTAAATTTGAAAACATTATTAATATACCTGAAGATATTATTGGAGGAGGTTTGTCTGCACATGTTCTAGGTCAAAAACTGAAAGATGACACGCAGAAAATTTGGGAGAAAAGGGATACATATGATGCCCTTGTCTTTATTGATTGGAATTCTGATAAGGAAAATTTTACCTGTTCCAAATTGAAATATTTAAAAGAATCTATTGTCGAATGGGATTGCTTGCGCAACTATAAACAATATCCTGTTATAATTAATGGAGGATTCAAAGAATTTTTAGATAGTTATCCTGATTCAGTAACAAATGTTCATATCAATTTTATTAGAAATAATGAGGATATTGATGAACTACTGGAGCTTGATAGTATTTCCTATCCAGAACCAGATCAGAATATTTCAATAATGCCACTCAAACAATTTACCATTGAGGAATTAGAAGAATCTGCTACTAAACTCGAGACCCAATCTGATGAAGAGCCGGAAACTGGAACACCCGATAATAATGAAAATCAAGAAAATCCGCAGGTCTCATCAGCAGGTGAAAATAGATCTCTATCGCCAAAAGGTGGAGCCATAAGAACAGACAAACCATTGAATCATATTGAACCAGAATCTATGGATATAAGGAGTAAAATTGAAGAAGACAGAATAAAGCTTTTAATTGATGCCAGAAACAAGAAGAATAAAGGATTTGTTCCATTGAAAAACGATGAAAACAAAGAAAATTTTATGAATAATATTATAGGGGATAAACCAGGGAATGATGTTATTATTGCTCCTCCTATTAGGCGTGATACAAAACCAAAAAAGGTAAAAAAAATAACTAAATCAAAATTGAATATAGGATGAGCCTTTAATTCCTAATATTTTTTCCAGGTAATTGTAGCCTTTGGTGGTTGGTGTGGCTTAATAAATATTAAAAACACATGCTATATGAACACAATTCTACAATGTTTAAAGTGCATTCCAGTAATAAGGAATCTAGTTTGTCCAAATTATGCCAAACGGATAACTCGACAACCGTCACAAATTTTTGACGAATTCTCCGCTGTGATAAGAGTCCTGTGTGAAGGTACCGAAACCGATAAAAAAATTTATAAACCGAGTGCATTTTATGACGTGGTCTGTCGACTAAACCCTATTTATAAAAAAGGGAACCACGAAGATTGCATGGAATTCTTCCTGTTTCTATTCAATTATATCAATGATGATTGTAGTTTTGACATTAAAACAAGCGGTGTGAAATTGGAAAGAGAGAAGGCTTGGTATAGTCATCTTCAAGGCAGAACATCGGTTTGGGTCGATTTATTTTATCATCAGTTTAAAAGTACCAAAATATGCCAGACTTGCCATTCGAAAGCTGACTCTTATGAAATAGACAACACGTTAATGTTACCCGTTCCATTTCGGCCCGGTTTAAGAATGGTTCACTTGAAAGACCTAATCGATGAATATTTAGAAGATAATCAAATTCTCGATTACAAATGTTCCAAATGTCAAAATCTCGGTGTTATAAATAAAAAAACTGTAGTCGTGGCTCCCGAAATTTTAGTAATTGTGTTGAAACGATATTATCAAGACGAATATCAAGAATCGAGGAAAAATAACGTATGTGTTGATTTTGATTTCAATTTCACTTTCGGAAATGAAAATTATTTATTATATTCGGTTGCGGAACATAAAGGTACTATGGATCATGGACATTATTATGCGCATGGTGCTTTGAATAAGACATGGGTCGAATTTAACGATGAAAGAATAACGAAATATACTGGTGACTGGGATAATATCAAGGGTTCAGCTTGTGCCTTTTTTTACTGTAAAATACGTTGAATTCTTGAAGTACCCCGTGGATACTTGGGAGATTCATTCAAATTCTATAGAATTTTGAGAAAAGGAGAGGTATAAAGTTTTCCAATGTTTGATTTTGGAGAAATAAAGGTGTCAGATTTACATAATTTTTTTCCTTAGATTACTTTCCGATTTTCAAAGCAAATGACGGCAACGGGTTTATGCGATTATTTTTTTATATTTTGTTTAATCAAATAATAAAGCATCGCTTTTCTTAATTTTACAAGAAAATTTCGAAATCTGTTGAATTCAGTTCTGGGATGCATGGTGTCCAAAAACAACTTTGGCATACTTAACCCTTAACTGTTATGGCGATATAAAGTAACATCAATGATCTGGATAATTCGCCCAGAAAATTTAATACCAAATGTGATTAAATAAAATTGTTTACTGTATGAGTATACCTCTTATACCATGTTATTAGGTTGTCTAATTTTTTACAAATTGCAGAAATTTATAACCATCATACCAGTAAGGGGTTAAGAAAGTGAATAACATGAAGAATTATTAAAAAAAATCTAAAAATACTTGCTAAGAGAGCTGCGATCTTTTAAAAATATGATTCGAAAAGAGGTTTTTCTGGATACGGAACTAAAATTTGGTACCACTGTTAATTGTAACTTTTAGTAATTACTGGTTGATGAATATTAGCATCAGGTAGGTTGGGAGGAAGGGACTCTGTACATTTTCGACGCTTGAATTTCTTTGTTTCTTTTCCTGAAGAATATCGTTGGTAAGATAACAAAACCTGCTATCTGATTTTTTTTTTAGAAAAAAATATATAGCAGGCTTTGTTATCTTATCGATGATACGGTTCTTTGTTATTTTCCGATACTGTTGGCAATGGAGGGAAGTCTCCAATTCAAAATATTGTTTATTTCAATGTCCTTTGAGATTATGAAATTAAAAATATAGATTTAATATCAAAAATCATTTTTCGAACGCCATCTTCAAAGTGGCGTAGCTCCCTTAGTAAGTGTTTCAAAAATTATAAATATTATTTTATATATTTTTAATAAAAAATCAATCCCATAATAAATATATATTAAAGGTGCTTATCGATATCTCGTATGTGTAGTTATAGTTATTAATTTTTTATATGTTCATTTTGATTAATTAGTACCAGTTACCAGTACCGGCAAATAATAATAGAATTACATTAGAAGAGTTTCAAATAACTTTATTTTGTAGTAAAATATAATTATATATTATAGAGTATCCCGTAATATAAGTTTTTTTTTAGATAAAACTACTTTGTCTGTGATGAATAAAAAAATGAGAAACATTTATCATTCGTTTTTAATTAATTGTTTTCGGGTCAAGATAAAACAAAATGAAAACAACAAATTTATGAAAAGAACTATTTTATTAACGGAAATATAATAAGAGATCTTCCAAAACATAATGAACTACAAAAAAAAATTTAAAGCTTACTCAATAAACTTATATCAAATATTTAAAGCTTTTCAAAAGTATTAATCAAAATATTCAGTTTTTTTATACTGCTTTCCTTAGGATTCGCTTCAATTAAAGTGTTTGTTATAAAAGCCAATAAATGGAGAGCTTTTTCTTGACCTGAAACGAATTAACAGAATATTTTAAATCGTTGGAAATGTAAGTCATTCAGTATGAAATGTTCGTTTTCACAAACTGTTAAGTTGAATTGCAGTGGAAGTGGATATATGTCAAAGTGAATTCTAGCAATATTGGATTGTTTCAAAGAAATCTGCGAGGGAAAAGACATCATTCTATAGGTTCCATATGAGTGGAACGATATTTTTTGTTTTTTTGGTATAAAAACAAATCAGCTTCACATTATATTCTTACAAACGATGAGTTTACTGTAATCAGTAGGCAAAAATGATGAGGGAGCTTTTATCATGAAACAGGATAGGTTTGTCAGTTCAATTAGACTAATCCTACTGAACCACAACAACAACAACTCGATTACTTGTTAGATAGTATTGCTTGAACTTCCGGAACTGGAATTGGAAACTGTGTGATCTCATCATATTCTGCAGACTTTGCATCAATTGCTTTCGGAGACCTTTTTGGGGAAAAAAACATTCCATTCTCAAAAAACCGTAAAAAATGTTTTTGATCTGGTTTTTATTTTGCAGATTTTTTTTTGCTAATAAGTCAAATGTTCTGTCAAAATTGAACAGTTTAATTTAATATACAATCAGCTCTCCGATAACGCAATTAATTCGTATCGTGCAAAATGGAAGCCGTGTTATAGAGAACTCTTAATATTACGCCAAATAAATAATTTTACCTGGTTGTTTTTTAGTTGTACAATTAGAATAACACAAAATTTGTTTGCATTTAATACGTTCAGCAGTTTTTCCGAGTATAAATCAAAAGCTCGAGTGTCAACGTAAACTTGTTTATACAGACGTTATTTTCCAACATGCATACTTGCTATACCAAAATTAATGCAATATTTAAGCCATTTAAGTTGTTAGAATGTTGTCTTGGAGCAAAAACGCGTAAAATGGAAACTGTATTATCAGAGTACCGCGTTATAGGAGAGTTGACTGTATACTATAATAATTGGATGAATATCAATAACTTACGTGTATTTAATGTCGAAATCGAAGTGTAATCTTTAACTGTTTTTTCTTTTTCAATACCTTGATAGAAATTTCGGTTGTTTTATAATAAACAAGCAATAATTTTTTTTCCCTACCTATTGAAGAGGTTGCACCGAGAATTTCTGGCTGTTTTATGTATTCTAACTTCGGTCTTTTCACATTTTTCGGGCTAGTATCCGTATTGCTCGATCGCCTTGTTCGAAGCTATTCAATAAACAAGATGAAGAATTTTATTACAATTAGAATTAATGAGAAAAACTTACGACTATATCTTGTATTATGTTAATTGACTTGGGAGAGGAGACTGGATTTCTTTTCTTGTTGGTTGATTCAACTTCTAATTCGGACCAAGAAAAACGACGAGAATCCATTGAATCATTCAATTCAACTAAGACAGGGTCTTCTACAGATTCACATCTAAATAAACATTTGGAAAATCATTTTTCAAATTTTATTAAGTTTAGCTAAAAATCTGACTAATGTGTGTTGAAAAATACAAATTTCTGAGTAAAAGTACGATAACTAAACATTCTAAGAAAAAAAATATAGCATGAAAATTTGTGATAATTTAAAAAAAACTACCCATCTTCCCTCTACAAATTTTAATGATTAAAAAAACCATTCTTGTGCTTTCATGTCATACTTTTCATTACAACAAAGGACGCTTTTCATGAGTAATAAACTCTAGTCTTCACGCAATAAATAAATCTAAAGGACAGTGCCTCCAAATAAAGGACGTTTGATCACTGTAGGTTTAGGGATAGTAGCGTAACATAAACGTCGAGGTGTGCTTAATCAATGAAGGTTTACGTTATGCATTTTATGTTAACTCGAGAAGAGAATGATGAGGTTCCAACAAAACTTGCAATATCTTTTTTCTGTCGTCTATGACGCGTACAAACTCGTCACAAAAATCACTTATATTTTTTCGTTATATCTTTTAAGAGCAAAAATATACCAAAAAGTAGTGCACATACCTCGTAACAATATCCATAGATTGGAAATTGGTTGTAGACTGATTGGTCATTTGTCCCCACGAATTTGGAAAAATGACTTTCTGTGAGTTCTGTTGTTTTGGATTCAAATTCTTCGTCTCGTTTTGTGATTTATTACGTTGTAAAACCATTTTATGTTCAATTAATTCTGTGATTGATAGATAATTTGCAGGACAAAATGTAAGCTCATCCGCTCCTACATAATTTATAATATACTATTTACTGAAGCAAATTACTACATATTTACTTGATTTTTTTCCGGTAATGTTCAAGTCTATCTGTTTTTTATTGAACATAGATTTTTTTTTTGTTATTTGAGCTCCTGAAAATTGCACCCAATAACAGCAAATTTTATGTTTTTTTATTAATATTTTTATATTTACTTGATGTTGATTTTTTTGTGCTTTTTTCATATTTCCTTATTCGTGTTTTCAGTTTTATATCTCCTGTAATCTTCATAGAATCTAAAATACATTTTAGTTAAAACTTTAAGCCAAAAAAATATTCATTTTTAGTACTTAATGCTTCTGAAGTGGGGTTTAAAGGGTCATAAACCTTCTTTCGTGTTGTTGTTTTTTTAGGGATTTTCATTGTTGAATATTCTTCTACACCTAAACATAGTACTTGTTAATTATTCTTGAGAAAGTAATTATATTAATTGGTAGATGTATATTTAGAGAAGAAAATTCATACTCAAGTCATTGAGATATTTGAGGTCCAGGGGATTGTACAATCTTTTTGCCTTAATAATTCTTGGAGAGGGGGGTTTATGTTCAGTTATTACAGCACAGCAATTCCGAAATTTTATATTAAGATCTATTGCTGTACTGGTTTCCAAGGTTTTGTTAATATTTTTTATGAGAATTTGATTTTCTTGAAAAAGCGTTATTAACGAGTAATAAGTAAAGTAATATTTCTAAATATTAAAACGAACCATTGTTAGGTGGTATTTCGGTAGCATGACTAGTCGAATCTGTCTTTTTAGATGGTGTTGCATTAGGAAGTTTCTTTACGTGAATATGGCTATCTTCTGCAATATCTGAAAAAATTAAGAGTAACATCAATTTGACGCTCGTTAATAGGATCACCGCATTTCGCTTTTTATCAAAAATGACATTCCATCATTTTTCCATAAAAAACAAATGTTATATATGAGGGGCTTAAAAGCAAAACAGTTAATGTTCACTTATGTTAATTTTGATAATTATTTATTGTTTATTATTCCGAACTTCAGAATTATAGACATATGCCCCTTTACCCGCGCACGCGCTAATTACTAAAATAAAACAAACCATGCTTAGGATCCTTTTTGTTTAAATCAGTTGTAAACAAATCCTTATCATGTAGATTTTCAGTAACAGACCTACTTGATGTGTTCAAGTTCTTCTGTTTTCTTAAATTAACAGATGTTTTTAACATTATATCTTTGGTTTCTGCTATTTTGATTAAAGGTGTTTTCAATTTTGAAACGTTGCCTGTGAGTGTAAAGCCAACACATTTAATGAACTACAGAACCTAACTAGACTTATATTACCTGATTTAAGCAAATTATTGAATTCTTGTTGATTTGACAAATCAATAAATAATTCGCGTTTTTTAACTTGGGCTTTTGGTACATTTGGTGAGACTACAGGCAATGAGATAGGAATATTACTTGTTAGTACTAAAAAAAATAAATAAGGATTAAATATCTTTGTTATGGGCTAATATTCGAATCACACTAAAACACTAAAAAAGGCAAATATTTTTTACCTTCTTTCGCAGGGACCTTAGCTTTAGCGGTATCATCATCACGTTCAGATGTCTGACTAGAGTCTTTTTGAAAATCTGATACATCATTTTTGGCATAATTGGAGATTAGCCTAATTGGAGAAGTTTTGTAATTATCATCTATAAAAATAAAGAGATTTGTTAACATTCTAAATAAAAATTTATGACACACTTCACTTGAAACCCATCATATTATTTCATTACACCGAAATATTCAAGTTTATGTGTCTGTAGTATCACAAACTGGATTCCAATGTTTGTGCGCAAGAGAATTCTTATTTTTTGTCTACGGACCTTTGGTCACAGAGTTTTAAGAATATTGAGTGAAATTTCATTGCATACCTGTGCAATAAAAGCCTCATTAAGTAATTATAGAAATGATTAACAAAGCAATAGCATTATATAATTCTGTTTGACTCGACGATGTTAGATCATCCATGTTACAATACATATAGGGTGATATATACCAACGAGACAAAAACTGAAAATCGGTTTCAGTACCGTGGATTGGGGTAATAAGGAACACAAGGGGCAATAAGGAGCAACTCTTTCAGTTGTGTTCGGAGGAGTTCGTGTTGAATTTTCAACTTGGAAATATGTGAACATTGAAGGGTTTTATAATAGGTTTGAGATTCATATACTTCCAAGTTGAAAATTCAACACGAACTCCTCCGAACACAAACTAAAAGAGTTGTTCGTTATTACCCTAATTGACGGCATCTAATTTTAACTCAAATAGCTTTGCATTATCATAATATGATAATTATAGTAACGTTTTTTTGGAAGACAAAAAAATAACCGTCTAACGGGTCGGCTATTTCTAAAGCAATTTCTATTCTTTCTCAAAAAAAAAATATTCGGGCTAATATTGGTTAGGCAAAAAAACTGAAATGCCATTTTTTCTATCGGGCTTCGTATTTCAGATATTATGCTTCGAAATTGACCCTATTGTGCTTGTTAGCGCTTGTTCGCAATGGACATAAGCATAAAATGTACGTAAGGAATTTATATTTAATTCATGTACAATGATTGACATTGATCATGTTTATAGCTTAATAGATTTAAATTATTATGTCTTATGTATGTTTTATGCTTATGTCCATTGTGAACAAGCGCTTACAGTTAATTATTATTATAGCAGAAAGTTACTAATTATAAAAATATAGTTTAGCAATGAAGAATATGCAGTTATAATTTTCATTTAAGGCTTTATAACTGTCAAAAATTGATAAACAACAACAAAAAATAATCACTTTACATGAGTTACTGTTATTTTTTTTTATTTTTTGAGAACTTCATAACTTGAAAAAGGATGCCAGATAAAAAAAAATGATATTTCACTTTTTTTAAAATTAGATCCTGAAACCGATTTTCAATTTTTGTCCCTTTGGTATAAATCATCCTGTATTTATCGTTTTGCGACATTCATGTTTTTTGGGTTCCTAGAAGAAAAATGAAAAAGTTAAAGTAAAAAGCAAGCTCTTTTAGTTGGATCAGAATAAACAAGAAACAACGAAATTAACGCGTCATTGTAGTGGTAATTATTTGTAAATATATTTTTTTAAGTACAAAGGATGGGTTTCAACTGAAAAATTAAATATATATATAAAAAAATATGGCAAACCATGTTTTGATTCCTCAGGAGTGACATATGATTGAAGCAGCTCACTTTCGGATTGATCTTTACTGTTGGTTTTAAAAAAATTATTGGCATCATCTTTTTCTATTATATCAATATGTTTTTGCTTTATTTTGTTTTTGGTGATAG
>JABRWK010000771.1:9183-19204 GCA_013372445.1 Hypothenemus hampei | reverse complement strand
ATCTCATTCGTCTCGGATTTTTTTTGCACCTCACATTCGGTTCGGCGCAAAACAGCTCCGAGCTCATGCCATAAAACATCCCTTTACACACTTATTACATACATAAATAACTATTCATAAACCAGTGTAGGACCAATCGTTTATGAGATATATCGCTTTTAATAACAAAGGAAACACTGCACGGTGAAGATTTGCAATTGGGTAATGAAATTGCTTAGCAAAACTTATTTATTGATAGAAGGTCCGAGACGATAACAAGGCTTAAAAAAAACAAGATCAAAATAAATAAAAAAATACGAAATTTCTTGTCGACCACCTGCAAACGACTGTTAGGAAGCTTTTTCAAGACCCTTGTTTATAAGAACTTTTTTCATATTTTCAAAAGTAGAAGTTTGTCCCCCTATTTCATAAACACTCTGTGTAACAGAAGTCGTTAAAAGAGTAAAAATGAGGCTGCACTATTTTGAAGTTAAAACTAAGTTTTAATTTTTTATCGTAAAAATTGTCAGACTATCACTCTTCTGTATTAGATCACATTGTGATAAAATTTGAATATCGAGTAATATTTTTGATACAGATATTGTAGAGATGTTATACAGGATGTTAATTAAATACAAGCACATTTCAAGAAAGGGATCTTTAACCAATTCCAAAACAAAAGCCTATTCCTATAATAAATGCCCTTAAATATCCCTGGCTTCGTTTCGGAGATACAAGGTATTTCAGTTTTAATTAATTTTTTTGTGAATATTTTTGGACGAAAATGTAATAATCGAACGAAATTTGGTATACAGAGATTTTTTTTATGACGCAAAATCCAAATGTTGTAATTTTTTGATTACTCAGAGAGAGCGCTACATATACATACATAGTATTTCATCATATTTGAATTGGCCATAAGTTTCTTGTGTTTTGTGCTGTATATCATTTCTGCATTAATACACTTATTGTACATTTATCTTTATAGAAAAAAAAGTACTCTTGGAAAATTTCTTAACAGGTTCAGCGCCGTAGGAAAAATTGAAGTTTTGCCCTTAGGACCAAAACTTACAATTTAATGTTTTTATGTAAAAATAATATTTATGAGTAACATACATTAGTAATAATGTATAACAGATTTTTTACGTCCTAATAAAAAAAAGTTATATATTTTATTTTTTTTGTATATTATACACTTCATTCGAAAATTCTCCAACCTCACTGCAAAACACTAGTCACTAGAACTGTGGTGGTTACGTAACACATTAATTACCAATAAAAGTGTTTATCGCCATTCCTGAATTGCATTTATCTGAAGAAATGCATTGGTCACCGGCGATCGCCGCGGTTCCACAGGAAAATCTCAAATAGTCACCGGTGACCGCTCTGGCGTTAAACCTGTTAAAAAGTAACCGTTTTAGAAATAAATGGTTTTACAATTAAAATGTGAGTAAGATTTATTTAATATTACTATAACAATAATTGTTGAAAATGACCAGCTCTGACTTCTATACAAGCATATTATTATTATTTATCTCTACAACTTTTTAAAATATTTTTCAACAGTACCTTTTTCTATAAAAGTAGATGTACAACAAACCAATTAATACAAAAATGGCATAGAATGTAGCGCAAAAAATTTGCGGTCAATTCAAATGTGATGAAACACTATGTATGGTGCTCTCTATGAGTAATAAAAACGGTCAGACAATATTTGGATTTTTGCGTCATAAATAACCCTCTTATACTAAATTTTATCCAATTATTACATCTTCGTCGAAAAATATTCACAAAAATCAAATTAAGATTTAAATTTAAAGACCTTGTATCTCTGAAACCAAACGGTTGCAGATGTATGATAACCGTATGATAATAGGAACTTTTCGTTTTGAAATCGTTTAAAGATCCTTTCCTTGAAATATGTACATGTACTTAATTACCATCCTGTATATGTAAATGGAGATGGTTTATTTTAATTTGTTATTAAAATAATTTTACAAAAGTTTGTTGGTTTTGGTTCACTTAAATAAAGTACATATCTTTATTACAAAAATTGTAATAAAGATATGTACTCTTGTCTATAGATTAATTTCTACACTTCGTTACCATAGCTGCAATATCATCTCTAATAAAATATGTCAAGGTCTATCATAACATCTTATGACTACGAATTTTAGATAGTAACGATATTTTTGCGTAAACTATGTTTATTTTTAGATATTTCTTCAAAATTAGCATAAAAAATACCTGTCCAAACATAACTCACTATTTCATTTTATAAATCAGATTAAAGAGGAAGAGGACGTTATTATCAAAAAATGGGTCTAATTACAAGTGATTATGAAAAGGTGAATCTGAATAGGAATTAAAAAAAAATGGATGTTCCTATCTTATCTAAATGCAAAAAATCAAACTCGATGGGCGACCTTTTAAAATTAATATTAAGAATTAATTTTTTTAATGTCTGTTTTTGCATAGTTGGCGAAAAAAGAATTTTGCTCTCAAATAATACACGCTACTAGACATATTTGAACCAAAATACTCTCATGGACTATTTAGTCCTTTTTTAAATTAAACGTTAAGAATAGTACTTTTAAAATTAATAATAAAGTTCCTACACAAAAAAATATGTTAAATATTTCTGTTTGATTTATTTCCGTTTCTTAAGTATTTAATTTTTATTAAATTTTAAGAAAATATGATGTATTTAGTTTGACAAATTCAATAATTGTGTTAAACACAACAATTTCATTTTATCTATTTTATCATTTGTTGACATATGGTTAATAGTGTTATGGTTTAAAAAGGGATATAAAAAAATTAAATTATGTGATAATAAAATGCTTACTGGAGCGTTGATCACAGTTATCAGACGGAATCATATCGTTTAAACTAATCTTGATTGACTATACTGCTCACTTGATAAAAAAAACTAACAACAAATTTATTGACCTGGAAGATCGCACCGAAATGTAAACAAACTGTACGAACACGATGACTGACTAAAGACAAAATTTCTATATTTTCTATACGTTTTAGTCATTATTTTCAAAAATACAATCACGAAAACGTAATCGAGATAAGAAGTGAGGTTAAAAGAGCCCGCACAAAGGAGTCCCTATACGGATCCCACGGCGTACCGCATTACACTGGCGCCTTTTGTCCTTTGAATTATCGATTTTCGTCAATTCGGTGAAAAAAATAGTGAGGGCGGGAAAAAGGCAACCCACTTTTCACCTACGATTTCTATTATAATTAAAATTCAATTTTGAAATATGTAAGCGTTTACTTCCTCTTTGAAAGCTATAACTACGACAACATATCCGAACCTGCACTATTAAAACCAGCTGACATCATGTAGAATTAGAGGATCGGAGTAAGCGCATTTCAAAATTTTTCGATTTTCTCTTCTTTTTCAAATATTCTTGCGCTTGTAAAATGTCCGATTGAAAACAAATTCTTTACCCTCGTCATTTTATATAAAATGAGAGAGTCCAAACAAAATTTGTAAAGTCTTGAGGATGAAATTAGATCTTTTAAACTATATTATAGACTTAAAAAATCACCTTGCATATTTTTAACAAGTATCTTAAATTTTTAATACAAAATGCATATAGTTGCATTTTTTAAGGAATTTATATTTATAAACAATCATCACCTTTATAATATTACCAACGACTTTTTTTACATTCCTGATACAGACCGTAATGAAAGAATTTACATTTAAAGAGGAGTACTTACATTGCAATGTTGAATATGAGAAAATACTAAATTTTCATAATTTTAGAAAATTAGTGTTGATTTTTTTACAATGAGATTGTCATTATAAAATATAAAACGTTATTCGTTATTAGCTTTTCAGGGGACACGCATGTCAATTCTTCTCGGGAAATTAAATTTTGTGTTTTGGCGATTCTTATTGACATATTTCGAAACTACTCAAATACCCATATTAAAATTTGAAAGGATTATTTATCTAGATATTTTTGATCTTTCTTGCAAAATTTGTCAAGCTTGGACCAGGAAATACGAATATACATCTTGCAACGCGGGATTTTCACAGATATACCCCGTTTTTCCAGAAATGAATATACAGTACAGACGCTATAACTTTGCATTTATGTTATAATTTTATTAAGACATTACTATGGTTATTTTTTCGAATTCTTTAAAATTATTAGGCCGAAAATTACAGTGATGTAAAATAATTTTGTTGATTTTAACCTTTTATTGTGACATATGAGATTATTTTTGTTGATTTGGTCAAAAAAAATACATATTATGTATTTATTTATTTATTTATTGAGTGATTAAAAGATTATCAAAGTGCGCATGCTCTTAAAGCATTTTGAATAAGATAATTAATGATAAATAATAATTTTTATTTCCACATTAATTCTTACAGAAATAATATAAAATTTTTATTTATTTTTGTCGTTGTTGATAAATGTGCTGTAAATACAAAGGTATAGCATCTGGTTGTAAGTGTCAACTCTATATTTTTGCATTACAATAATAAGACGTTAATACATCGAATTAGCTGTGGATTTCTTAAAAAAACAACTAATAATAGTTTCATTGAAAAAAATCATTTTTTCTCAGATTTTTTTACTTCTCAACACTAGTTAAAGCCACTAAAAAATTTTAGGAGAAATCGGTAAAACAGTTTAGGAAAAAACGGGTTTCCCACATCATCCCGTCAAAATCGTGCATTACGAAATGCAGAGTCGACATGCTGTAAGGCACATCGGTGTAAGTGTAAACCATAAATATTTGACTGTCCAAAAGTTATCTGTCGTAGCGTTTTCTGCGTCAGAACACACTGTAATGGTATTGACTTACATTTTAAGTAGCAATTTTACTAGCGCCTCACATTTAGGGGTCACTACAGTAGATCACCTGAGCCACTATAATTTATGGTCACGATTTAAATTCGACGGTCTCTAGTGAAGATCGTCTACGTGATAAGGTGTTGTGTTTTTTTTTTGGAATGATTCAGTAAGTACTTATCATAGGCTTTGTTTGTTATGGAATATAATAAATTTTGATGAAACTTACGGCCGCTTTATTTACAACCTGGTTGTGGTTTATACTTGTCCTTCGGAAAACAACTCTTGAGGCAGGTGAAACCTATTAGGCGTTTGCTAGAAAAATCAAATCTACAATTTTATTGATCAACCGTCGCAGACATTTCAAATACCGATGCAGAGCAAGTACATAAATATATATCACGCTGTACCCTGAACTGTTGATAAGAGAGGCTTTTTTAATTTTTAAATTTTAATATATATGCAAAACTACATTTTTTTGTAATAAAAATTCTCATGTAGTTGTAGTTTTCCTTGTTGTTTTTTTATACTTGCTCCAACCAAGTTTCTATGCGTTTAAGACACTATAGACGTCGAATTTACACTTGCCCCAGGTTGTAGGGGAAGTGTAATCTAGTGAACTAATGAAAGATTTTAATTTTTAACAAAAAAAGCGTACCATCTACCGGTTTGATTTTTTAGCCAGCATATGACAACATATTAGGCCGTACATAGTTAAAATTTCATCAAATTTGGCAAATGAGGAACGGGGTTATAACGTGGAAAAGTTGGACTACTGAAATTGTGGGTTATATTTACCCCGATTAACCTTACATTTGTATTTACTAATCCAAATTTGACAAAATTTACAGGAAGAATCAAATATATCTAGATAAATAATCCCTCCAAATTTGAAAATGGGTGTTTTAGTAGTTCCCAAGATATGTCCATAACAATCGTTCAAACACAAAATTTAATACGTTGAACAGAATGGACATGCGTGTCCCCTTAAAAAAACGTTACTCCATGCACATATAAATAACACATTCTTAAAATCTGTACGATTTAGTAGAAGGGTCTTGATATCTAATCATCAAGGTCTCTCAATTTAGTAAAGTCGAAGGACAAATAAAAAATGAAATGAAAAAATATAAGTTGAGATATGCTGCACATTTTCTTTATTATTTTTAAGTATTTTGGCAGCGGAATTTTTTTGATAAAGTTTTGGCTTATGTTTGACAAAAGTTAAGATACTATGTTCTTATATGCGAGGGTTGATACAATCTTAAACACACTGTTTTATCTTTTATAGACTTTGTTTATCTCCATTTGGGAGTTATTCTTCATTGGTTGTTATTTTCCCTATAGTATAGAGCATTTTTAATAACTTTAATACTTTCTCTAATCATGTATACTGAGTGTCCTGAATTGCAATGGGCAAAGTTGCACATGGAGTAGTTCGAAATTTTGAAAATAAAAAAACAACTTCATATACTTAAATTCAGGCCGGGAAATTCTTACTTTCTAGTTGTTGGACCCTGGAAATAGGTGGAAAAGATTTCATTGAAAAAAATATTAAGCAGATTTTAAATTTGCAAAATTCAACATGGCGCACATAAGAAAATCAACAATCATTATCATTAAAACAAAATATTGAGGAAAAAAACTAATACCATTGTTAAAAGGCTTTCATAATAATGCCTTATAAATGTTTTAATTTCAGTTTTCCAGAACAATGTATCCCGAAAGTAATTCCAAAAATCGACAACAGCAAATTTCAGTTTTTTTTTATGTCTTCAAAATAGCCGGAATTTTTATAGCTTTTCTGATATTTTATGTTTATTTTTGTTGTCCTAATTAAATTTACTCTGTAATTCTTACCATTTTTGACATCCCTGTAGTTACAGATATTTTTTTTACACTCTGTAGATCGGCCACAGACACAAAACACATGGTTACGTACCATTTGAATACCAACAATTTTGACAAAATGCAGAATGTCTTCTGTTTTGGGGACAGTGTTCAGTTTTTCTTTTTTTTTAATTATTGCTTCGGTACGTATTCATACCTACAGGATGGCCCATTAGTGTGATAAAGTCCGATATCCCAAGAAATGTGAGTTTTAGAAGGAAATGTCTCATATAGAAATTCTTGATCATTAAGAGGTGCATATTTTAAAATTATTTTTAAATATACAGAGTCCGCCATAAAAGTGTGATAGTACCAAGTTATGCTTTTTTAAATGGAACCCCCTACTTTTAATAAGATTTCTGGATTCCCCATCAAATTTTAAAGATAGTTTATGTACACTGTCTTATGTCTAAAATTTACCGTTTCTGAATTATTTCCGAAATTACGAAGTTTTCGACAGCTGCAGGCCTCCACGGAAATTGGTACTGCACCTAAACCACTCCGACTTTCGGAATCAAATTTCTGAAGCTCCAAAAAAACCTCATAAACTACGTTTTAACGTATTTGAATTTGAAAAAAAGTCTTTC
Organism: Hypothenemus hampei; assembly: GCA_013372445.1. NCBI lineage: Eukaryota > Metazoa > Arthropoda > Insecta > Coleoptera > Curculionidae > Hypothenemus > Hypothenemus hampei. The sequence continues at coordinate 11,919 of JABRWK010000771.1, read as the reverse complement.
ACAACCCCTGAAATGTGCCCTCAAAGTTACGTGACTTCAAACGTCAATAACTTGCTTATTTCAAATAGAATGCCCCAATTTTTTCCAGGGTATTGTATTCACAATTCAAAAATCTACAACTTTTGTTAACATTACCTTATACCTAAACCCCATCGTTTGTAAGTTCTTGAAAATTGCCCTCCTTTTGAGGTTAAACACAATCTAAATGTTTTAATAGTCGCAAATCTTAGTTGACGGCTGATAATGTCTAGTGCATTGACAAAGTCATTTTGACATTTCTGCGATTATTGAAACATTTAGATTGAATTTAACCCTAAAAAGGAGGCAATTCTCGGGAATTTACAAACGGTTGGGTTTAGGGATAGGGAAATATTAACGAAAGTTGTAAAATTTTAAATTCTGAATATGATGCCGTGGAAAAAATTGGGGCATTCTATTTGAAATAAGCAAGTTATTGACGTTTGAAGTCACATAACTTTGAGGGCACATTTCAAGGGTTGTGAAAGACTTTTTTTCAAATTCAATACGTCAAAACGTAGTTTATGAGGTCTCTGTGGAGCCCCAGAAATTTGATTCCGAAGTTTGCAGCTGTTTAGGTGCAGTACTAATTTCCGTGTAGCTGTCAAAAATTTCGGAAATAATTCGGAAACGGTAAATGTTAGACATAAGATAGTTTGCATAAATTGTCTTTAAAATTCAACGGACAATCCAAAAATGCCAATAAAAATAGGACGTTCCATTTAAAAAAACGTAACTTGGTACTGCCACACTTTTATGGCGGACTCTGTCTATTCCTTCCAAAACTCATATTTATTGAGATATCGCACCTTATCGCACTAATGGGCCACCCTGTATCTAGGAATAAAAATAAACCATCGACCGATTATTTTCTCCTACTTAAATGATTACTTGTTATTTATGTATAACACTAGCCAGTCATTGTAAAAGAAAATAGAGGTTTTGGATTAGTTTTCGCGATTTGTATGAAAATGTAAGATTTTAATATACTACAGAACTTTATTATTAGAAAGTTTCATATAAATAACAATAAAAACTTGAAAAAACTTCTTAAAACATTAACTTTTTTAATATTGTTATTTTCACTGAAATATTTCAGACATTCACCATATCATCCACATATCGTATGGCCAGATTAACATTTATAGAGTGCTTAATCATAATCGATTTAAAAATCAATGATTTTAATGAAGAGTGTTTTCAACATACCTTAACTCTAATTCTTGTGAAAATGCATTGGCAGAAATGCAGATCCAATTTGTTCATTAATACATTTTGTTTACAATGTTCCTCATGGACTTAGCTTTTTAAACCTAAAAATAGTTATACTTACTTCCCAAAAGAATAACTGAATTAGTTGAGAGAAAGTTTGGTGTGGTGTCAATATTATACGTATGTCTTCGATAATACTTCACTTTTTCGCACATTTCGCACAAAATGCTTTCGCACTTAACAGACCACCGCACCAGGTAAATTAAAATGTAAATTAAGAATGCGGAATTAATGACCATTCGAATCGTCTATTAACCAATAACTCATAGTTAATTATTTAAATTTTTTACAGAGATACTTCCTTGAAAAAATTCCACTTAAAACGCGTTCAGAGGTAATAAGTATTCAGTTTCAAATTATTCATTAAATGATGAAAGTAAAGAAAATATAAATTAAACAGTTCAGCAATTTTTCTTTTTCGTTTTTGGATTGTGGTACTCAATGGGTGAATCTACTCGGTCAGACACCCACCAGCCGCTATTTGTACAAGGTGGTCCATTAATAATGGTAATCGGTAACCGGTAACCGGATATCTCAGCAACCAACAAAGCTAGAGCTTCGCGGTAAAAAAATTTATAATAAATATGGCCATGGGAAAATGCTGGATTTTTTTTTAATTTCTGCGGCGACCGCAGGGGAGCGCTTTACTAAAGTGAAGTTATATATGTATGTATATCTGTTTTTCTTTTAATTTCTTATAATAAACTGCCATCGAAAATATATTCATAATAAAATGGAAACAATTACAAACAATTTTCATATTTTACTTTTTATTATAGCTGTTAAAATATGGTAAAAATCATAGTTTTAGAAAAGAACTTTATTCACCTATATTTGTACATTGCAATGCCCCAGTGCGTCTTCCCTTAATAGATTACATTTCCCAACTAACTCACTAAACCTTTATTGCTAAGTAATCATTTTTGACAACCCAGATTTAATTGTTTTTATCAAAGTTCATTGCGCTTTATGTTTTAACAATCGTTTTGATTCAGCATAAATTTACCCTATATTTCAACAATAGCTATAAAAATAAAGTGTGGGGCGATTCTCAAACTTTTTAACACAAAAATATTTATACTTTTGGAACTACTGAACTAATTTTATCAAGTTGGGTCTCATTTTAAAGAGAATACTCTACTCTATGAAACTGATGTAAAATCGTTTCAATTTAGTTATTATGGCAGACCGTTAGGGGTCGCAATATGGCTAAGTGTAAAATAATTGCAGTTTATTCAAAAGACTCAAATGCAACCCAAAAAAAGAGGAAGAAATAAAAAGTTTATTAAAAAAAAGAAATTTGTAAATATCAATACTAGAACCGGAAATATGGACAAACATTTATAATCATAGTGGCTATATACAGGCTGTCCCACAATGTCTTTAACAGAGCATATCTCCGTTGTTTTTAAAGATAAAAATAAAATTAAAAAAAGGTTTTAAATG
>JABRWK010000768.1:0-19328 GCA_013372445.1 Hypothenemus hampei | reverse complement strand
ACAAAAAACTCATTTTCGAATTTTTGTTAGTTACTTGGTTTTGCGGTTTCACCGACGATATTTAACATGTCTACATAGTTAATCTTAGTGGGTTGCATTAAAACATGTGTGGCAAATAAAAACATTGCAAACGGAACATTTGGTGATAATCTGCGAAGCCCTCACTAATTTACCATTAATTTCCCTCCCCTCTCTTCCATATATCTTACAGCATTCTACACACCGTCCACGCACTTTCTTTCCTTCCTTTTCATTTTTTATTAAGTAATGTTTTGGTCCTGGAGACGCATTACGTCTTTTTGATGGTCCAGCTTCAGCTTGAACTTCGGAACGATTTCTTTCAAGCATTGCACATATTACTTCCTCTCGAAACTCCGTAATGGTCATCTTTTTTTGTGTTGTATATTCGTTGTACAAGAAATGTGCATTTACTAAACTAGTCCCCCAAATAATTTCAAACGAAAGTTTGCGATACCATTTTGTACAACGCCTCAAAGCAGATCCATATGTTGCCATTTGATCACTTAGATCAATGGATGATTTGCCATTATTGTACTCAGAAATGCATTCCGGTTTTATTATCGGTGCTTGTCGTCTGCTTTTATTGAGCGTCGTTTTTAGCCCAGATGTCTTAGTTGAAAGTATTCTAACATCGCGCTTATCACGCCATTTAGTGACAACAATTCCGTCCATCGTCTGCATAACTGACATTTCGCCTCTCTTTAGTTTGGCGTTTATAACATTATTTGGCAAATACTTTCTATTTGCTCGAATTGTACCGACTAAATGAGTGTTTCTGCGTCTCAAACGATAGGCGAGTGGTACACTAGTATAATAATTATCTGTGTAAATGGTTCTTCCCTGGTCTAATAGACCCTCTGCCAATGACATGACTGTTTTTTCAGAAACATGAGTAACAGGATCCCTTGATTTACCGCAATAAACCATCATGTTCCAGGTATATCCCCTGTCTGTACAAAGTTTATAAACCTTGATGCCATATTTGGCTGCTTTGTTTGGTATATACTGTCGGAATACCAATCTTCCGCGCTAAGGTATCAAAGACTCATCCACGCAGATCTTTTTACCGGGAGTGTATGTTTCCTGATAATTCTGAATAAATTTGTCCAACAACATTCTTATTTTATAAAGTCTATCATTGGGATCAGCATTAGAATTATCGGAAAAGTGTACATATTTCAATATAAGTTCGAATCGATTTCGGGGCATTATTGTTCGAGCTAAAGGAATACTGTAAAGTTTATGCGTTCGCCAATAATCTTTTATTGCTGGTAACTTTACTAAGCCCATCCAGCCTACAAGAGCCAAAAATTTTTCAGTTTCACCAGCAGTTATTGGATACCAAGCATGTGCTCTTGACTGGACAGGAGTATCGTTAGACAGTAAGTTTTGGGTCGCATACAAGTTCGTTTGCTCGGCAATTAGTCTCAAAATATCATTTGTCAAGAACAAATCAAAATAATCTATTGGATTTGCCTGCGCAAGTATTCCCGAATAAATATTCTTCATGCCGCAGTGTGGAACAGTATATTGTATAGGTGGTGGGTCATCGTGACTAGGCATTTCCCATTTTATGTTTGTTAACTTTTCATTGAGCCATTCAGATTCGACCCCATCGATAGAGGTATTACCTGAAGTACTTGGAACATTAGTATCGTTAGACTCTACAAGCGTAGGTCTACGATTACGTTGATCAGTTATATCTTCTTCAGAGCCACTTTCATCTGACGAGTCCATACTATATTGATCATCTACTGGTTCAAAGCTTGGGTCGTGAATGGAATCATCACTCTCGAAGTCCATATTTTCTTCACTACAGGGTTAATAATATAAAATAAGAATAACACGGATTAGTTAACTGTACAGAAATACCTTTTACGAAATTTATGATGTATTAACAGTACGAGAAGATATTTCAAAATAGTATAATATAAATTAGTATACTATTTTCAAAGTAAGTACCTATAATATTATACTTACCTAGCAATGTTATATCAGAATTGTGTTCTTTTGTTCAATTTGTTTACGATTTCGTTGCCGGAACGTTACCTCACGGCTCAGGCAGCACAAAATAGTATTTGCAATGCATGTAAATACCAAAAAATAAATTTCAAAGTTTTGCTCGGACATAAAAAACCAATAGGCGGTTTATTAATTTTGAGCCGAAATATTTGAAATAAAATCGTAGGGAGAGGGTAATTATACAAGTACAGATACTAGATCAGGCTTAGGAAATAGTTTACTACCTAAAACTTTTTCCCAGGCCAGTGTATCGAAAAAGATACACATGGCCAAAATGGATAAAAAGTGAAAAAAAAAAGCTGAAAACAATCTTATTACTTTAAAAATACCTGAAAAATGTAAAATAATTAAAAAAAATTTTTCGTCAAAATTTCGAAAATTCAACATGGAGGCTTGGCGCTGAACGTGTTAAGCTTAGCAGTCTAGCGAGTAAAACAGAAAGTATCTACGAAGCAGAGTATGGCAGCCAGGAAGAAATGGACAGAGTATCCACTAATTGGAAAACGGAATACAAGTTGCTCCAGTGCAAGAATAAAGAACAAAAAGAGAGAATTGAGGAACTTGAATTGGAAGTCGGAAAGCTGGAAGGAACTATAAAGGAGAAGGAAGAGGAACATGAACGCTTTGTAACTCGCCTGAAAAATGAAAACAAAAGACTCAAAAGCGATCTGAGCGAAATAGAACAGGGACATGAGGATAGAGCGTCAACGAATAGAACGGCTAGACGAGAAACGATCAGACTGATTGAACGTATCCTAGACAATCCAGCGAAGGAAACTAAAAAGTTGGCTAAAATTGTGGACATAAAATGGCCCAATGATATATTTAAGTCAACTAAATATACAACAGGGACTCAAGGGGAAGATACAGACATCCTGTACATATACAATTCAGACTGTGTGGGGAAGAAAGAATTACGAAAGACCTTGGATAGCAGTCCTGCTCTTAGGGGAGTATTAGAGGGGAATATGCTAGAACAGGACTCAATGATCTATGAGGAGTCAATACACACCCTAGTTGGGGAATTGGCGGAAGAGGGATTGTGCACTGAGTGCACAAGAAATACTTACCTGCTGAGAGTGGGTGATGGGGATATAACGGGAAACCTGCTAGAAAGTACACTCAAAATTAAGGACATTCTCAAAGGAAAGAACAAGAATCGTATGACAGTTTTTGATCTAACGAACAAACTAGAACGACATCGCAAGATACTGGAGTACGTGTTCAGGGATAGAGACGGTCTTCCTTGTATCTCACTCTATAGGGACGAAGGCGTGAAAACAAATGTGAGGAAACCAGAAACGGATAAACAAGGAGAATGGGCACAGGTGGTCAGGAAGAAGAGAACTCCAAGGCACCAAGAGACACTCATAGTGACTAGGGAGGAGAGTTTGGCAAGTGAAGAAGCTATAAGGAATATAAAAAGGGCTGTTAATCCTCAAGAATTCAATATTCGGATAAACAAGGTATCAGAGACTAAGGAAGGGAACCTCAAAATCAACATCAGGGGAAAGAATAAGGAAAACATCGAGAAACTGAGGAAGGAGATTGAACAAAAAACTAAACAGGTAGTCAATCTGGTGGAAAAGACTAAAACAGTTTTAATCAAAGATATCAGCCCAGAAACTGACATAGACGATATAAAAGCGGCAATAATGAGAGCACTCAAAACTGAAAATGGAAATGTAATATCCAAAATAGAATTCTCTAGGAGTAACAACATCAAGGGAATGGCAAAATTGGCATTTGTTACGCTACTGGATGAACAAGCGGATCTTCTTTTAAAGGAAAAAAGGATAGTAGTAATGTGGAGCAGATGCAGAGTCGTGGAACTTCTACAACCAATGAGATGTTACGCATGTTGGAAGTATGGTCACTTCGCCAATAAGTGCCCGGACCCGAAAGCTGGCGAGGCGCTAAAAGGCAAGTGTTTAAGGTGTATGCAGGACGGTCACTCCCTGAGAGAATGTAAGGCAATACCCAGGTGCTACGAGTGTCAAGAAGATGGACATAGAGCGGGCACGACAAAATGTAAGATATACAGGAACCTTATCAATGATATGGGGAAACAAAGGAGTAATAAAACATCAACAAATCATGACGAGTAGTGATATTAAAGTTAAAGTTAAAGTTAAAGTTAAAGTTATGCAAATTAACCTAAATAGGAGTACACAAGCCCATGATCTATTAAGTAGATTTACAATGGAGAACAATATACACGTAATTTTGGGACAAGAACCAAACAAAAAAATAGCGGAAAATCTTACCTGTGATGAGTTGAGGGATAGTTTTGTAAGTGTGGACAGGGAAATACGGATTAAGGAGAGTTTCAAGGGCCCTGTATATGTTGGAATGGTGTTGGATGGAATTGCGGTAGTGTCGTGCTATTTTTCGCCCAACGGAGAGCTGGAAGACTTTGAGAACCTTTTATGGGGTCTCATAGGCATAGCTAGAAAATATGACAAATTACTAATAGCAGGGGATCTAAATGCAAAGAGCCACATCTTCGGCTCTCAAACAACAAATCAAAGAGGATCGCGTCTGGAAGATTGGACAGCCGCGATGGGATTAGTTGTCATAAATGTGGGAAATATGCCAACGTTCAGGAAGGGGAAAAGAGACTCGTTAATTGATATAACAATTGCCTCGCCACAAGTTAGTAGATTTATTGAGAATTGGACGATGGAAGAAACAGAAAATTTTAGCGATCATATGTATATAACTTTTAGTATCAGTAAGGAGAAGGCAGATGAGTTTCAGGAAGGGAGAACCAGTAGGGGATGGGTCTATAGCGAAAAACGAAAGGAAGGATTTGTGGCAGAATGTAAAAGGAAACTAGAGGCACTTGTGAATCTCGAACCAGACTCGGTGCAGAGATGTTTGGAAAACGCGTGTGATAGACATTTTATTAAGGGGAAACCAAGAAGAGCACAAGTCTATTGGTGGAATGAGAGGATAGCGAATTTGAGAGCTTCATGCAATAAAATTAGAAGAGAGGTAACAAGGAAAAGGAAAAGAATGGCTGGGATTTCAAACATGGAGATGGAGGAGATGGAAGATAGATATAGGCAAGCAAAGAAGGATTTAAGAAAAGAGATTAGAAAAAGTAAAGTTGAAGCATGGAATAGACTTTGCACCGAGCTCGAAGAGGATACATGGGGGAAAGCCTACAAGATAGTGAGGAAAAGATGGGGTTTGACAAAAAACAACATCGATGAGGAGACTACAAAAGCGCAGATAAGGAAACTGTTTCCTGAAGGGGAGGATATAGATTGGAACATTCCCGAGGCCGATCCAGGGATGATCCCCCAGCTCACGGAACATGAATTGCTGGCAGCTGTCGCAAGGATAAAAATGAAGAAGGCCCCGGGCCCAGATAAGATGGTACCCGAAATTATAAAGGCAGCTGCAGGTGGTTGCAAGGAAAGCTTTGTTAAGCTGTTTAATGATTTACTGATGAGGGGGGAATTCCCGAATAGATGGAAGGAAGCATCTTTGGTCCTAATAGAAAAACCCAAGAAAAACCCTAATGATCCCATGGCTTATAGACCGATATGTCTGTTGAATATTATTGCAAAATTATTTGAGGCACTAATAAATGAAAGATTACGGGAGATACTTGATACGAGAGACATTCTGCACCCGTCACAGCATGGTTTTCGTAGGGGCAGGTCAACAATGGGTCCCCTTGTTGCGCTCCGCGGCGAGGTGGAAAAATGGGGTGAAAAATGTTACAAGAACAGAGGGTGCTGTGCAGTAATATTCTTAGATGTCAAAAATGCTTTCAACGCTGCCCCTTGGAGGGGTATCATGGATAGTCTAGACCGATATGAGATTCCTCTATATCTAAAAGCTATAATTGGGTCCTACCTGAACTGTAGATGTGTCATTGCAAATGGAGTGAGACACGGGGTGAAATGTGGGGTCCCACGGGGCTCTGTTTTGGGCCCAACTTTGTGGAACATTTATTACAATCAGGTCTTGGGGTTGCAAATGGAGAGGGGATCTTCATTATTAGCTTATGCAGACGATTTAGCGGTGGTTGTCTCAGGAGCTTCGGCGGAGAGAGTTGAGGACATAGCTAAAAAAATGGTTCGTATGGTTACGGAAAAGCTGATTGAAATGGGACTTACCATTGCGCCAGAGAAAACTGAGATCTTGCTGTTGGCCTCACGCCGTGCAACTACAGAAGTACAACTTAGGATAGGTGATGATATGATTGAGAGCTGTAAATGTATCAAATACCTGGGAGTCTATGTGGACAAGGGGATGAAAATGACGTCGCATATGAAACAAATTTCAAGCGGGTGTCATGAAATAATAAATTCATTAATGAGGATTATGCCACGGATGGGAGGACCCAGCTCGTGCAAAAGAAGGTTGATTGCATCCACAGTCGTGTCAACAATGCTTTACGCGGCTCCGATCTGGATTGATGCACTGAAGTATAGAGTGTACAGGGAAATGTTGAATAGAGTGCTGAGGCGAGTGAGTATATTATTAACCTGCTCCTATAGAACTACGTCTACGGAAGCGGTGCTTGTGATGGCAAAGATCCCCCCTGCGGAGCTACTTACCAGAGAGAGAGTCAGGATTCATGGCTTGGCGTCAGATGACAAGATTGGGAGGGCCCGTGTCAGAGAGGAGATGCTAGCTGAATGGCAGGAAAGATGGATCCAATATGAGGGGTGGGCAAAAACTATGATACCATCAGTAATAGAATGGTGTAATAAAGGAAGGGTAACAGATTATTATGTTTCCCAAGCCCTTTCTGGACACGGTGTCTTTGGATCCTATTTAACGAGGATTGGTAAAGCAGAGGACCGAGGGTGCTGGTACTGTGGAGGCGAGGATGATCCGGAACACTCAATATTTATTTATTCCGAATTTGAAGAGATACGTAAGATAACGGAGGCGGTATGCGGTGTGAGGATTGCTAAAGAAAATATAGGAAATCTGCTGGTAGGTCGAAAGAAGAGTGAGGCGGTCACTGAAATGCTCCGAAGCATTATGAGGCTGAAGGGGGAAAAAGAAAGACAGAGGGAGAGAGAGGAGGCGATTGATCCTTAGTAGAGGTGCGGGACAAATTGTGGAGAAGAAGAAGAAGAGTGAGGTGCATAACGGTGTATACTGTGGGTCCGTAAGTGGCGGACCAATCCTCCCCCACTCGAGGTAATTGACTTATGGCAATACCGGGTGGGACTAAGGGAGAAGAGAGGGACGGGGTTAGTGGGGTAACGGCGACCGACCATCTGTCGTCGAGTCCCCACACTCGGGCCAGTTCCACCACTGGCCCGGTAAGTCCATAAAGATTCCCTAAGCCTCTGAAAAAAAAAGGTTGGGTTAGGTTAGGTTGGATTTCGTAGAGGACGGTCAACAGTATCAGCTCTTGAAAAAGTAATAGGAATGCCCCGTAAAGAAAGAAAAAAAATTTAAAGAAACGCAACTTAGTGGCACTAATAACGCTTGATAAAAAAAAGGGGTTTAACGCGGCATCTTGGGAACATATCGTTAACCAGTTAAACAGTAGAAATATGTATATCACAATATCTTATTAATATAATTAAGGCTTACCTGCATGAAAGATATGTTGTGATCGAGGGATGGGTTACGAGGAGGATCACAGCAGGGGTTCCACAGGGTTTGGTTCTTGGACCGACCCTGTGGAATCTATTATATGACGGGGTCCTTAAGATTCCATTGCTGGAAAGTGTTCAGTCGGTGGCATACGCTGATGATTTGGCCCTGGTGGTTACGGCTAGAGATGAAGAAATGTTGACTTGGAGGGGCAATTGTGCCCTGAAAGACGTGCAGAATTGGCTGAATAAACACGGACTACAACTAGAAACAAAAAAGACTGCAATAATAATGATGATCGTTAGGAAAAAATACGGTAACGTTACCTTTAAACTTGATGATCAGACTATCGTCCCAAAAAAGCAACTCAAATATCTCGGGGTTATCATTGACCGAGCTCTCACGTTCAGTCCCCATCTGGAATATGTAATAAATAAAGCCAGTAAAGCCATTACATCGCTCAGTAGACTTATGCCTAACATAGGCGGTCCTTCTCAAAGAGGTCAAAGAGGAGAATCATTGCCAGTGTCTCTGACTCAATGACGTGTTATGCTGCGACCATCTAGATGGAAGCACTCAATACTGGTAGAAATAAAACTAAATTGCGACCTCTGCAAAGAATTGCTGCCATCAGAATTTGCAGAGCATATAAGACAGTTCCTACAGAAACAGCCCTAATGATCAGTGGTCTCATTCCGGGACATCTATTGATACGTGAAAGGGGTAAAACATTCAGAGCATCTAACGAAATTAAAAAACAAACAAGAGATGAAACCCTAAATGAATGGTTCGCAGAGTGGGAGTCTGACACAGGTACCGGCAGATGGACTAAAAGATTGATTAAAAACCCCAGAGAGTGGATAACAAGAGAGTATGGCGAGGTTGATTACCACACCACTCAATTTCTTACAAATCATGGAGTTTTTAACGAATACCTGTATAAAATTAAAAAAATTAATAATCCTAAATGTATGTATTGTAACGAAAATGATGATGCTAGACATACATTTTTTGATTGTAAAAAATGGCAACAAAATTGAGAAAAAATTGAAAAAGAACTAAAACAAAAAATGAATCCTGATAATAGTATAATATAAATAATGCTGACTAAAGAAGAAAACTGGAACAAAATAACAAAATTTAATAAAGAAATTTTACAAAATAAAGAAAAACATGTAAGATATAAGAAAAATAAATTAGACACAAATGATATACTCTCCCCCTGCCCCGATGAAATACTTACGGTGGTCCCAGGACAGACGGGAGATGCCCATCTAGCAACATCCTTATCAAGCTGATAGAGCCTCGGAGTTTTTTAGTGGGTAGGCGCACACGGTCCAAGCTAGTCCCACACTCCCCCGGCCAACTGACTATCAATTCCACCAACGGCCGGGGCGTGCGTAATGCATTTTTCTCCGGAAAAAAAAGGTTAGGTTAGGTTCCCCTCCGAGTGTCTTACCTTGTCGTGGTGGAGGGGCTTACGGTTGCGTGCGGCGGTGTTGGCCCATCCTCTTCCTTCTACGGGAGGCGGGGGATGAGGAGGCATCGTTGGGCGTAGCCAAACAAGAAAGACACCCCCAGGGCGTTCACACTTTGTGAATTCGGGCATGACGCACCCGGGGTGACCCTAGTTGTTATCGGCTTTTAGAGTCACTTTCCAAGCTGGTAACCTTTCTTCTTTCTCTACCATGAGCTGCACCCTGTCCTTTTTTCTTTCTTCAGGGTGCATCTCTTCCGGTCCCGTCGCTATTAGGGTATCCGAGGGCTAGGGACTACTTCTATCTTTCCTTCTTAGGGCACCCACTAGTGGTGTCCCACTGCATGTTGTAAAGTCTAAAAATAAAAATGTTAAAAAATGCTAACAAAAAATACTTACCTGTCTGTTACGTTTTTCAGCCTGGCCGTAGGTTAAAAAGGCAATACCTGTAGAATGTCCAAACCTGTATGTCAAACTACTGATTCAGAGGGCTTCGGAACCCCCAGATCCGGCACGGTATCGAGTGTTGAAGCAAGCTCGACCGCACATCTGGAAGAAAGGGGGAGAGCTCCCCAGGAAAAAGAAATTTAGAGTGTGTGAGTACTATGAACTCATCATACTACTCTCTGGTAGACACCTCAGCTGAGGTGACTGACAATGATGAGGAGACGGCGGATTTTCAAATAAGATCCAGGCAGAGCACTTATAATATCGATGAAGAGAACCCAAGGGAACTTACTGGCAAATTTTGGCGGAGTCCTATTGTCAGCGAGTCGGATGAAAACGAAAATGAGGAAAGTGAAAATGAAGAAAATACCCAAACTATAGGCAAAAGGCAAAGAGAGGAATCAAGCACACAGGTGGAAATGAAAAAATACAAACCAAACAAAGGCGAGGTAAAAACTACAACGGGCATTGCTATTAATGATTTACATAAGGAAGTTAATACATTGAATGAAATCATGAAAAAATGCAAAAACCCAACAGCAAGTTTAACATTAACAATAAAAAATATCACAGAATTAACGGAAACATTAGTGAACAACACAGACATGCAGAAAACAATCACGAAAATAATGCAAAAAGGACACGAAATTGAACAATAAATGGAAAAACTAACACTGGCGAACAAGAAACTACTACAACAAAATATTGAATTACATACACAAAATATCAAACTACGCACGGAAAACGAAAAAATAAAATAACAAACACATCAAAAAGACATTATTAAAAAATAAGACAAGTACAGAAATACGAAGAGGCTAAAACTTACCTGGAAGGTCAGTGGGACGACGCACTGTACCTGTGTACGGAGGTAAAACCAGGAGGATCAATGAAGGGCTCAGTGCAACTTCTGGTGGTCGGACCTGGAAAAGAACTAAATAATAACATTAAAATTACAACGGATAGATACCCTGAATTACTTACCTGCGAAGAAAACCTAATGATAGTGGAAGAAAAAAGTACTTTTAAGAGTGGTAGTGTAAACAAAATCAACAAAAAACGTATCATACTTACTAAGTTTGATGGTCGTGATGAGGATCTTTTCTCGAAGATCCTGAAGGTGAGGCAGGGGCTGGGTGAGTTCTCTCATGTGGCAATCTGCTGTGCAAAAGAAGTGGAAGTTTATAAATTAAGAAAAATAATAGAATTAATATATTTTGACTCTAACATAAGCTTTATAATATACACGGACAAACAAGTGAATAGAAATACTACGCGAAATACTTACGCAATTTCAGTCGACGGCCGAGGGCAAAGCTTCAGTGATGTCCTGAAAAAGGTTAAAGATAATATTAATAAGGACAATAGTAAGTGTATAAAAAACATAAGGACCACAAGAGACAATAAACTTTTAATAACTGTCGAAAAAGATAAACAAAAATTAAAAAATATTGAAAATGATATACAAAAAATTGAAGGTATATGTACCAAAGTTTTGCAGGATGAAAGGCGGGAGGTCGTGCACATCCGAGGCATGGATCCTACGTGTTCTGCTGGTGAGGTCTTGGAGGCGCTGGAGGAATTGGTCCCGGGTTCCGGCCGGCACCTAGAAATGAGACAGATGAGACCGTTTAGAGACAGCCGACAGGCGGTGACGGTCAGTGGGAGTAAGTCTTTTGTTGACAAAATATTGGAACATAGACGTATACGCGTTGGTTACAATACCTGTTTCATTGAACGTAAACATAACATTTTAAAGTGTCGTAAGTGCTGGCGAAATGGCCATAGTGAAAAAGACTGTACAAGCGATAAGGACTTCTGTGATAATTGTTTTAAATGTGGTGTCAAAGGACACAAAATAAAAGACTGTGATACCGTCGAAAAATGTCGTCTGTGTAATAGTGAGGGACATCGTGCCGGGAGCGGTAAGTGTCCGGATTTCAGAAAAAGTCTAGCCAGAGTAAGGAGACAATCCAGGCAATATACAAGTCAATATTCTGGACAGTCCAGTGTTAACTCTTATGTTTAGTCTGTGATATTTACCTAAAAAAAACATGAATTTTAATTGACTTTACAAACGGTTTTAAATATACATACATGTTTAAATACTTACCTGTGTGTCTGAGTGTTCGTGCCGTAGACCCGGTAAGGTCCAGTGTTGTGCAATCTGTAAGAAAAAAAACATACTTACCGCAGTGTGTCTGCGCGAGTGTTGCTGCGTTCCTGAAACGAAGAAAAGTATTAGGAAAATGTTTATTCTTACGTTATTGGTGAAGGGTTAAGTTTCTGAAACATAGGATTGCAAATTAATGATTTATACAATTTAAGGAGAGATACTTACCGTTGTTGTTTGTTTATGACATTCCTTGTTGTTTTCTGACACTTAAGAGTTTTTATAACACGTTTTGAATAAATAAAAGGACCTCTTACTCCCTGGTAGTAATGCCCGAAAGGGTGGCTCCGAGGGGGTGAGAGGGTGGAGAGGATGGGAGGCAAAAAAAAAGGGTAGGTTAGGTTGGCTGTTGAGTGTGTACGGTATAATAATTTACTTCACCCAGCACCCCTTTTCACTCCACGGTCCCGTAAGACAGTTAAGAATTGTAAAAATTAAAAAAAATGAAAAAATGAAAATGATCCATATTTATTTTGTTAGTGAATGTCCTAAGAAGCCCAAAAGCATGTTTTTTTTTCTCAAAACTGTAGGTTTACCTAAAGCGTTCCCGACCCCCGAAAATAGTTCATTTGCGGCAGAGTTGGGCAAAATCTATTAAAACAACTATTTTAGATTTGTTGGAATATTCTACGCAGTATTCCAATTAGAATACGAATAGTATTCGGTATTCCTCCAAAAAGAATACGACCTATTGGAATATATCCGTATTCTATCTATAAGAATATCGAATACTATTCGTATTCTAATTGATAGAATACTGAATTGTTTTAAATATTCATATTCTATTTTAACGAATGACATGGTATTCTAAAATCCTTATTAATTCGAATACTGCCCAACTCTGATTTGCGGACCCAAGTTTATTAAAACTTTTTACTTGTTTTCGTTCGCACTATATACTCCTTAAATATTTACACGTTTTTTTTAACACCCTGTAGAGATTTAGCTCCCCCACTAATAGAGGTATGAGTGAAAAGTAATTGTCCTAATAATACAGGTTAAAAAAATCCCACTTGCAAAGGTCTTTCGATTAGAAAACGTTTGGAGTGAATTATATATTCAAGTTATAGAGGTTTTCCATTTACCCACGGCCCTTTTATCCAGGTTCGACTGTAATTAAAATTAATTAAATACAAAAATAATTAGCATAATTTTTGTTTCAATTTCTTGTTTTTTGGAGAAAGGGGATGTGAAATACTTTTATATTTTTAAGTATATATGTTTAAACAACAACAGAATGACAATAATTGATCAATAAATATTGTTGTTAAGAATCCTACTGTAATATATTACTGTTAAAATAAATATAATTTATATCCATATATTATTTTAATAAGTTCATACAGAGCATTGAAATCCATTTTTTTCAATACCTCATTTTGTTAGAGAGGGTCTTTTTTCGGAGAACGCCTCAATTTTTTTATGAATCAAACGTGTAGCTCAACTCTTAAATATTCGCGCGCAGTATACATTGTAAAAAAAAGAACTATATAAATTTCGTACGCTCATAATAAATTACTACTATTTTTAAGTAATGATTATATTATAATATAATCATTATAACAATAAGAAACCCATGTTTATAAATAAAATGAAGCGCTTAACCTTTAAAGAAATAATACTAACCCAAAAGTTCTGCGTTATATCCTAAAAACATGCAAAAATTACAGTTTTTAAGAAGTTTATTGTCAGAATTGTATGAACAAAAACAAAATTATATCAATTATAAATTAATTTTTTATTAGTAATTCAGGAATACGTACTGCATGTATTCCTAAATGATTATCACTTCTCTTTTTGTGATTGACGTTACCATAAGTTCTGAGTTTAGTTACTATAAGGCTTTTATGGGTTCCAAAATTATTAGGACATGTTTTCGGTTTCTAAGTAATCTCAGGGGTTAGCTATCACTTGTATTATTTTAATATAACCTTTTGGTATTCGTGACAAATATGAGTCGCCTAAATCAAGATGATAAGATATTCATCGAACATTTGTTTCAATTTGACAATTTATTTATTCGAAATGATTGTGAACAAGTGCACAGAAGGTTTGGTTGGTTAGAAGTGTGTAGTGTTTAATACCTAAACTCAGAACTTACGATAATATTAATCTCAAAATGGAAGTGGAAAACATGTACAATACATATCTCTGAAGGAATGCAAGAAGTTTGCGCATTAATTTGTAGTCCAGTAGGTGTTTCGGGCACAAGTTTAAGTATAGCCAAATTTCACGATATACGGGTATGAATCGCACTTCAGTCAGGAGAATCAGTTCATTAGATACTAGATTGAAGATTTTTAAAAGATGCTTTCCAACACAGTTATGTGCTAAATGTTAAAATTCGATAAAAAAAAGCGATAAGTCTAAGAGATGACTGCCGAAATTTACAGACTGAGAAGAGATATGTGAAATATGATTTATTAATGAAAAAAAGTTTACCATAGAAATCCCTAAAAATACTCACAATGATAGAGTTTACGTCAATGTTCGTATAAAAAAGGATATCCGACCTGAAATACTATACTAACACTACGCGAAAGAACGCATTTTAGATACTCTGTCATGATTTCTGCAGGAGTTTCAGGTCAAGGAATAACTACTTTGATATTTATAGAAAACGGTATAGGATTAAATATGTTCAATCATACTGTAACGAGATCCTGTATTAATGCTTCCCAATATTTAAGACACGATGCCAGATTATTGTTTTATGC
Source organism: Hypothenemus hampei (assembly GCA_013372445.1). Lineage (NCBI taxonomy): Eukaryota > Metazoa > Arthropoda > Insecta > Coleoptera > Curculionidae > Hypothenemus > Hypothenemus hampei. Next base: position 4,894 of record JABRWK010000768.1, on the reverse strand, counting down.
AAAACGGAGCATAATTCCACCAAGAGGCACAAACAATAAGGTCTTCAGCTGAAGTGATGTGATTTTATTTATACAATTAGGATAGTTTTCTTGGATATGAAGCTGGTAGTTCTTATAAACATTATTTATTTTAAGTTTGATTATGTTTTTCAATTATCTGAACCTTTGTAGAGCCCCGACATCCCGCTTACTGCCCTTCCCATTTATTCAGTGAAGACGATTCTTATTATTAAACCAAAATGAATAATTAGAATCAATCAACAACGGCACTAAATTTAAGAAACACTCCTAAATGACAAAAAATAATTAGACTTAGCTTGTTTTTTAAGAGGTCGTTCATGACGCCATAATTTTTTTGGTAGAATATATTACACACATTATTCACGTCATAAGATCAATTCAGTCCACATAAATAATGTCAACATCCAACTGAGGAAAGTCAACCTAGCTGAAATTTTACAAACGACTAACTGGGTTTGAAGATAGCCTAATCCGAATTCTTCTGGTAAATTTAAGATTTATCGATAAAGGAAGATAGTATAAGTCCTTTTATATGTTTTCAATTCAACTGATCTCTGTATCCGCACTACACTCATTATTTGTTATAACAAAATCAAGTAGTAGATATACCATTATTACACTGTGCAACAAATTTGGGTGATGGTAATGGACATGGATGATTTTTGGTAAAAAGTTTATTAATGTCAAAAGAAAGTATACGTATTTAATTAAAATACGTATACTTTCTTTTGACATTAATAAACTTTTTACCAAAAATCATCCATGTCCATTACCATCACCCAAATTTGTTGCACAGTGTTATTAGCAATCGTGTTGCAATGCTTTAAATTTAAAATGGACATAAAGTGCAATAGCTGGTCCCTGTTCCTGGCTGCCCTATCAGTCTTAGCATACCTTTTTTTTCTTTCCGGAACCACCCGATTAGGGTATTACTTCAGAAAAGTCTTAGCATACCTATGGATATTAAAATCATCTAGGGCAATAATGCCACCCCGTAATGCAGTGATCAGTTGTTCAAAAAAATCCAAGACACTTTCCAAAATCTGCGTCCGATGTACCCAGTGAAATATACAATATCAATATTTGAGTCCTTAAATTAATCAAAGCCACCAGTATATCAATATTTGGTAATTCATTGAATGTACCGAGATCAAGCAATCTTGAGCAAATTTAATAGTTAAGATGGCTTTACCCCCATAACTTGTAGTCTGAGTCATCAAAGATACTCATATTGTACAAGAGATGGTTTACTGATCAGTTTGCTTACTTGAGAACGTTTTTTAGTTTTTCAACTTAAAATCCTTAAAGTCTAGGAAATTATAGGGGGTAACCCTGTTGGCCTTTGCGAATATCTAGTATAGTTTTTCTCATGCAGAAGGTACGATTGCCATTGTCGGCTTAATGCATGGTGACGCGTTAATCCAGTGAAATACTTTGTTTTACTCTAAACTTTGATTTCTTACTATAGTATATCCCATTTGCCGTAAATTGTCCATTCATAAATGATACATATCTTTCCAGCTCAAATTTCAATTTGAATATATCCCCATATTGGATGAATAATTCATCGATATCTCCAAATATTTATAGTAATACTCTACATGGCATTATTATTTTTTTATCTATTTTTATTATGAGAGGCTCTGACCATATTTTAGCATTTCCCCCTGTACACCTAAGTAATAAAGATATCTTCATTTCTGAAATTTCTAATGCGAAAGTATATAAGTTCGTTCTGCTAGTTTGTGGTAGTGCAGAAGGAACAATGCAAGTCAGTACTCCAATTTTTTTCTTTTTAATACGAAAATGTAACTATGCATATGGAATAATTTGCATAAACAAGATATTAGAATGTATAAATGAAAGAACTTTGACTAATTTACGACTAGTCATTAAACAATATTATTTTTTATTTTTCTGGCTTATAAGGTCTGGATAATTTCCGGTATCATTTTAACAACTGGAAAAGTTCTCATATCTAATTAGCATTATTTATTATTTCTAATAATTTATTGTGTGCAACTGATTATTTATTCTTTCAAATTATCTCTAATGTACAATTGGTCAAATCATTATATTTTAGAAGAATTATCCATTTGGTAATTTGTATTTGTATTTCCTATTATAGCATTGTGTGTTAGTGGAAGAAGTTATGGGTCTGCTTAATATGTCAACTTTAATGCTTCAATTAGGTGGTGCTTGGCCTCTTGAAGAGGGTGAATCCAAACCAAAAAAGATTTTTTATAAAATGTACGGTAATTTTCTAATAATTTCATTTGTGGTTTTCAATGTTTTTCTATCATTAGGTTTTATTAGGTAGAAAAATTTACATGAGACTGGAATTTTTAAAAAATTATATTAAAATTTTAGACTAATTTTAAAGAAAGAATCTTTTGGACGTTTGAGCAACAGTCTTTCCGTTCTTATAACTCTACTACTGATGATTCTAAACATAACCATCTTTAACCAAAAGAAAGTGGCTTATTTATGTCAGGATATCAAGATATACGAAAAAAACTATCTTTTGAATGCTAAAGATCCAGAAATTTCAGTGATATACGAAGCGATCTTAAAGAAAAGCAAAATTTTAAATACTTTCACATTAGTAACTAGTTTTTTCGGAACTCTCAGTCTCATTGGAGTGTCATTATTATGGGTGCATAATGCTGGGTCTAATTTTTGGGAATCAGATGCCCCATTTATGTTCGAGCTATATGTACCATTTGACAGGCAAAAATACTACGGTTTGGTAATAATTGCGAATATTTTCATAGCTTGCTTAGGTACCATTTTTTATATTGCCGTTCAAACGACTTTTTATGGTCTCTTCATGTATGGAAATTTAAGATTTCAAATTTTACAACTTAAGTTTAAAAAATTTTCTACGTATAATGAGGAGGATTCATTCGAAGGACTCAAAATGCTGAAAACTGAACATTACGACGCTATTAAGTAAATTTTGCGATTCGATTAATAGTTAGTATGTTTTTTGGTATTTTAGCTTTATAGATACATTGAATGACAAAATAAACCATGCTGTAATGTCAACTTTCATGGTCAATTCCATTAAACTGGCTTCGGGAGTAATTGCATTGATGGTATAAAGCCGACAGTTTTAACTTATTTTTTAGTACTTAATAATGAAATTTTAGGACCAACATATTGAAGAGTTATTATTTCCTATGATTTTTTTAACTGTGATTTTTGCCGAGGTGTATTTTCTAGGGTGGACGTGTAACGCGATTCAAGATCAGGTAAAAATATTTACTTTGATACAACATAGTATTACATTCGTTTTATTTTTTTATGTGTAGAGTTTGAGAGTTGCTGAAAGAATTTATGCCATTCAATGGTACGATAAAGGAAAAAATTTCAAAACCATGGTACAAATGATGATGATGAGGGCTCAGAAGCCAGCTAATATAAAAATTGGACCTCTAGGGATCATGACCATGCGTACTATCTTATCTGTAAGGGTACCTTTATAATTATATTTACGTAATCGACCAAAAAGTATGTTTTCAGACTGTAAAAACTGCTTATTCTTTCATTACTCTTATATTGAACCTGCGTTAAACAAATTATTTCAGGACAACATTTTTTTAATTAAAAATGACAAATTGTACTGTGTATTCCTTAAGTGAATCTAGAATAAGGTCGAGCAATTCTCGGGTTTAGAATTAATTGCAGTTAGAACCTTGTTATTCTAAACTCACGAATTTGCTACATGTATGTATATAAGGGTATTTTATCTTATATTTTTAAATGTCTCAAAGGTAGTTTCCACACTTCGCAAGTTATTTATTCTTACACTACTTTTGCATTGAATAAACACTAAATGAATATTTTAAAGGCACAGGCCTTTTCGGTTTTCTTTATTGAATAATTTCTAATATCCCTCCTGCATATTCCATGGTTTTTTTTAGAGGGATAAGATAGATGTTTTCCAGTTAAAGTCTTTGCATTGTGGGTTCCTTCTGCTTACACATCCCGTTACTCTGTACCAGTCACTAGTTTCACCCCTAATTTGAGTAAAACGAACGAACTATTTAGGTATACTTATAAATTTTAGAGCCAAATGAATTTAGCCTTCAGTATTTAGCCTCTCATTAGTTAAAAAATGAAAAATAAAAAATTAATGCCGGGGCTAGATTTAACCGTTTACGATTCACATTAGCACGTCCTCGAATCAATGCTCTTAATAGTGCAGTTTTGTCAACACTGTATCAATTTTTAAACAATAGATGACAAAATTAAATTTAAATAATTTTTATAAAGCAAACCACACCGTATGCCGGGTGAACAATGAACATAGGGGACACGCCGCCATTTTTTTTCTGTTTATGTTACAGTTTTGAAAATTACAGGCGATAAACTAATCATCAATACGCATATTTTCATCTACAGTTGAGGTCGGTACCATTTCTGGTTTGATCAGAAGTGGTACCAACTTTTTTATTTAAAATGGGACCCTGTATATTTTTTTACATATTCGTGTTCTACTTAAATTCAGCTTTCTAACTATGTATAACAAGTGGCATTTCTAAGTGAAAATAGCGAAATGAAAAAACAATATGGTGGATATTTGATATTTTATAAAGTGCTTCATATCGACGCCATTTTTATGATATTTATTATAATGAATATCACTTTCCTCATCGATTAACTGCAAAAACTTCTAAATTACACTAGTCAACAAATTTTCAACTTTGAATGTCCATGAAATAATTCATATTAATATTGAAAAAGCATCAAAAAACATTCATAATGGTCCCTATTTTATGCCCGGATTAGTTCGGGTTTCTTGTGGACACCAATAATAAAGTTTTAACAGCTGCAAGGTGTCATGAAAATCAGTGCTGTGCTCTAATCG